>JALIZH010031404.1:0-33101 GCA_030522465.1 Rhipicephalus appendiculatus | reverse complement strand
GCGTGGCTATCTCAAGGAAGTGGTAGACAGTGTACGTTTTTTTATCTGTTCGTTTTTCTTTGGATTATCTATCAAGTGTTAGAAGAAAAGAATTGTACAGAGATTTATGGGATATGGTTTTGCCAGTACCATTGTACAGGGCCATATACAGTGGAAGACCGGGACAGAATGTACTGAAGCGGGTGAAAAAGATGCAGGTACCTACAGGGGTGAAAACTTTTTTCTTTAAATTACACACAGGAACACTATCAGTAAAGACATTCACAGAAGAACAGGGCCTTTTTACACCATGGGGGGTCACATTGCTTGATATGTAAGAAGCCAGAAACAATAGACCATGTTTTTTTTTGCACTGTTGGGAAGGGGTACATTTTTGGGACATTTTGCAAAGGACACTAAAGAAAGATTTTCCATTGGATCCACACGGGATAAGGTATCTCGCAGTAAGGAATGATGATGGGGTCCCATTTGATGTAGTCATGTTGACCGGTCTCCACTGTATATGGCGTGCGCGAATGGCCGGATACCACTTCGACCCGGATGCTAAGCCAGCAGTAATTTATTTCAGGAAAAGCATGTCTGCATTCATTGAGTGTAGTAAAATACAGGAGATCGTGCCAGAATGGTTGTCAAGGTTTGAACCTCTGGCAACCCTTAAGTATTTTTAAGCGGACAACATCAGTCCAAATGGGACTGATGGCAATGCTTGTTCCTTTGTAATCTGTATCTGTATTCTATCCTTTGTATTCTGTGAGTGTGCAATGATTGCCCTGTACATTGTCCAAGCCAGGCAATAAAAAAAAAAAAAAAAAAACGAGGTGTAGCTCAGTGGTAGAGCGCTCGCTTTGCATGTGAGAAGTCCCGGGTTCAAACCCCGGCACCTCCAAGCCCATTGCAATTTTTTTCTTAAATTTTCTACTAAAATATCGCAATATATCGTACCGTAACTTCTCACTGCCCATTTTAGGGCGCACATATAACAGAACATCTCGACCACCCTCGTATACCGAAACAATGCATTGCTAACCGTGATGGGAGAAATATTTTGACGTATCAATAACGTGGTTATTGGATTTAGTTTCAAGCGATCATCTGTTTTATTTATACAACACTCCAAGGTGCAGGAATCAACGCGTTATGGAACGTACCTGCCATAATGGGGGTGTAGCTCAGTGGTAGAGCGCTCGCTTCGCATGTGAGAAGTCCCGGGTTCAAACCCCGGCACCTCCAAGCCCATTGCAATTTTTTAAATTTTCTACTAAAATTGCGTCAAATATGGTACCGCAACTTCTCACCTGCCCATTTTAGGGCGCACATATAACAGAGCATCTCGACCATCCTCGTATACCGAAACAATGTATTGCTAACCGTGATGGGAGAAATATTTTGACGTATCAATAACGTGGTTATTGGATTTAGTTTCAAGCGATCATCTGTTTTATTTATACAACACTCCAAGGTGCAGGAATCAACGCGTTATGGAACGTACCTGCCATAATGGGGGTGTAGCTCAGTGGTAGAGCGCTCGCTTCGCATGTGAGAAGTCCCGGGTTCAAACCCCGGCACCTCCAAGCCCATTGCAATTTTTTAAATTTTCTACTAAAATTGCGTCAAATATGGTACCGCAACTTCTCACTGCCCATTTTAGGGCGCACATATAACAGAACATCTCGACCATCCTCGTACACCGAAACAATGTATTTCTAACCGTGATGGAAAATATATTATGACGTATTAATTACGAGGTTATTGAATTTAATTTCAAGCGATGATCTGTTTTATTTATACAACACTTCAAGGCGCAGGAATCAACGCGTTATGGAACATAACTGCCATAACGGGGGTGTAGCTCAGTGGTAGAGCGCTCGCTTCGCATGTGAGAAGTCCCGGGTTCAAACACGGGAACCTCCAAGCATAGAGTTAATATACTGACTCTAGAGGAAAAGCTCCCCATAGGGCCCATGCATTAAAACCTATAACCGCTCGGGAGCCGCCATGATGGAACGATACTCAGCTTTCGGGTGACGTTCATTCACACTCGCCACTGCATGCTGCAATAACCCCTGGCATTTTTTGCTTGTTTCGTGGCTCTCTATTGCATCGCAGTTAAGAGACTGTCACATAAAGTCGAGCTTTTAGCTCGTGGCAACAAAAAACACGCACGCAAGCAAGCCGGCGCAATCGGCCGCAGCTGCGCGGCAACGCTCAGAATAGTTGACACGATACAAGGATGGTGGTGCCATCTAGTAAACAAACCTGCAAACGCTCCTTTCCGCGTGCAGTAAATTGCATAAATGGCTGTTGTATCTTTCCTAAAAGTAGTTGATATGAACATCAAACAATTTCCGTTCGTTTATAATACGTAAACACGCTTGTTTATTATTTTTATTGCGAGAATTTGAGTGTTTTTAAAAGCCATATTTAGCGCTTCTGTAAATTACTGTAATGGCAACTGTGACAACGTTCCAAGATGTCGCCGCTCGCGTGGTTATAGCTTTAGTGGCCCAGCTTTTCCTCTAGAGTCTGTTATATTAACTCTATGCCTCCAAGCCTATGGCAATTTTTTCTTACTTTTTCTACTAAAATATCGCAATATATGGTACCGTAACTTCTCAGTGTGCATGCTAGGGCGCGCATATAACAGAACATCTCGACCATCCTCGTACACCGAAACAATGTATTTCTAACCGTGATGGGAAATATATTATGACGTATTAATTACGAGGTTATTGGATTTAGTTTCAAGCGATCATCTCTTTTCTTTATACAACCCTCCAGGGAGCACGAATCAACGCGTTATGGAACGTACCTGCCATAACGGGGGTGTAGCTCAGTGGTAGAGCGCTCGCTTTGCATGTGAGAAGTCCCGGGTTCAAACCCCGGCACCTCCAAGCCCATTGCAATTTTTTTCTTACTTTTTCTACTAAAATATCGCAATATATGGTACCGGAACTTCTCACTGCGCATGCTAGGGCGCACATATAACAGAACATGTTTACCATCCTCGTACACCGAAACAATGTATTTCTAACCGTGATGGGAAATATATTATGACGTATTAATTACGAGGTTATTGGATTTAGTTTCAAGCGATCATCTCTTTTCTTTATACAACCCTACAGGGAGCACGAAACAACGCGTTATGGAACGTACCTGCCATACCTGGGGTGTAGCTCAGTAGTAGAGGGCTCGCTTTGCATGTGAGAAGTCCCGGGTTCAAACCCCGGCACCTCCAAGCCCATTGCAATTTTTTTCTTACTTTTTCTACTAAAATATCGCAATATATGGTACCGTAACTTCTCACTGCGCATGCTAGGGCGCGCATATAACAGAACATCTCGACCATCCTCGTATACCGAAACAATGTATTTCTAACCGTGATGGGAAATATATTATGACGTATTAATTACGAGGTTATTGGATTTAGTTTCAAGCGATCATCTCTTTTCTTTATACAACCCTACAGGGAGCACGAAACAACGCGTTATGGAACGTACCTGCCATACCTGGGGTGTAGCTCAGTAGTAGAGGGCTCGCTTTGCATGTGAGAAGTCCCGGGTTCAAACCCCGGCACCTCCAAGCCCATTGCAATTTTTTTCTTACTTTTTCTACTAAAATATCGCAATATATGGTACCGGAACTTCTCACTGCGCATGCTAGGGCGCACATATAACAGAACATGTCGACCATCCTCGTACACCGAAACAATGTATTTCTAACCGTGATGGGAAATATATTATGACGTATTAATTACGAGGTTATTGAATTTAGTTTCGAGCGATCATCTCTTTTCTTTATACAACCCTCCAGGGAGCACGAATCAACGCGTTATGGAACGTACCTGCCATAACGGGGGTGTAGCTCAGTGGTAGAGCGCTCGATTCGCATGTGAGAAGTCCAGGGTCCAAACCCCGGAACCTCCAAGCCCATTGCAATTTTTTTCTTACTTTTTCTACTAAAATATCGCAATATATGGTACCGTATTCTCTCACTGTGCATGCTAGGGCGCGCATATAACAGAACATCTCGACCATTCTCGTACACCGAAACAATGTATTTCTAACCGTGATGGGAAATATATTATGACGTATTAATTACGAGGTTATTGGATTTAGTTTCAAGCGATCATCTCTTTTCTTTATACAACCCTCCAGGGAGCACGAATCAACGCGTTATGGAACGTACCTGCCATAACGGGGGTGTAGCTCAGTGGTAGAGAGCTCGCTTTGCATGGGAGAAGTCCCGGGTTCAAACCCCGGCACCTCCAAGCTCATTGCAATTTTTTCTTACTTTTTCTACTAAAATATCCCAATATATGGGACCGTAACTTCTCGCTGCGCATGCTAGGGGCGCACATATAACAGAACATGTCGACCATCCTCGTACACCGAAACAATGTATTTCTAACCCTGATGGGAAATATATTATGACGTATTAATTACGAGGTTATTGGATTTAGTTTCAAGCGATCATCTCTTTTCTTTATACAACCCTCCAGGGAGCACGAATCAACGCGTTATGGAACGTACCTGCCATAACGGGGGTGTAGCTCAGTGGTAGAGCGCTCGATTCGCATGTGAGAAGTCCAGGGTCCAAACCCCGGAACCTCCAAGCCCATTGCAATTTTTTTCTTACTTTTTTCTACTAAAATATCCCAATATATGGGACCGTAACTTCTCGCTGCGCATGCTAGGGCGCGCATATAACAGAACATCTCGACCATTCTCGTACACCGAAACAATGTATTTCTAACCCTGATGGGAAATATATTATGACGTATTAATTACGAGGTTATTGGATTTAGTTTCAAGCGATCATCTCTTTTCTTTATACAACCCTCCAGGGAGCACGAATCAACGCGTTATGGAACGTACCTGCCATAACGGGAGTGTAGCTCAGTGGTAGAGCGCTCGCTTCGCATGTGAGAAGTCCCGGGTTCAAACCCCGGCACCTCCAAGCCCATTGCAATTTTTTCTTAAATTTTCTACTAAAATTGCGTCATATATGGTACCGCAACTTCTCACTGCGCATGCTAGGGCGCACATATAACAGAACATCTCGACCATCCTCGTACACCGAAACAATGTATTTCTAACCGTGATGGGAAATATATTATGACGTATTAATTACGAGGTTATTGGATTTAGTTTCAAGCGATCATCTCTTTTCTTTATACAACCCTCCAGGGAGCACGAATCAACGCGTTATGGAACGTACCTGCCATAACGGGGGTGTAGCTCAGTGGTAGAGCGCTCGATTCGCATGTGAGAAGTCCAGGGTTCAAACCCCGGAACCTCCAAGCCCATTGCAATTTTTTCTTACTTTTTCTACTAAAATATCCCAATATATGGGACCGTAACTTCTCGCTGCGCATGCTAGGGCGCACATATAACAGAACATGTCGACCATCCTCGTACACCGAAACAATGTATTTCTAACCCTGATGGGAAATATATTATTACGTATTAATTACGAGATAATTGGATTTAGTTTCAAGCGATCATCTCTTTTCTTTATACAACCCTCCAGGAAGCACGAATCAACGCGTTATGGAACGTACCTGCCATAACGGGAGTGTAGCTCAGTGGTAGAGCGCTCGCTTCGCATGTGAGAAGTCCCGGGTTCAAACCCCTGCACCTCCAAGCCCATTGCAATTTTTTTCTTACTTTTTCTACTAAAATATCGCAATATATGGTACCGTATTCTCTCACTGTGCATGCTAGGGCGCGCATATAACAGAACATCTCGACCATTCTCGTACACCGAAACAATGTATTTCTAACCCTGATGGGAAATATATTATGACGTATTAATTACGAGGTTATTGGATTTAGTTTCAAGCGATCATCTCTTTTCTTTATACAACCCTCCAGGGAGCACGAATCAACGCGTTATGGAACGTACCTGCCATAACGGGGGTGTAGCTCAGTGGTAGAGCGCTCGCTTCGCATGTGAGAAGTCCCGGGTTCAAAGCCCGGCACCTCCAAGCCCATTGCAATTTTTTCTTAAATTTTCTACTAAAATTGCGTCATATATGGTACCGCAACTTCTCTCTGCGCATGCTAGGGCGCACATATAACAGAACATCTCGACCATCCTCGTACACCGAAACAATGTATTTCTAACCGTGATGGGAAATATATTATGACGTATTAATTACGAGGTTATTGGATTTAGTTTCAAGCGATCATCTCTTTTCTTTATACAACCCTCCAGGGAGCACGAATCAACGCGTTATGGAACGTACCTGCCATAACGGGGGTGTAGCTCAGTGGTAGAGCGCTCGCTTTGCATATGAGTTGTCCCGGGTTCAAACCCCGGCACCTCCAAGCCCATTGCAATTTTTTCTTAAAATTTCTCCTAAAATTGCGTCATATATGGTACCGCAACTTCTCACTGCGCATGCTAGGGCGCACATATAACAGAACATCTCGACCATACTCGTACACCGAAACAATGTATTTCTAACCGTGATGGGAAATATATTATGACGTATTAATTACGAGGTTATTGGATTTAGTTTCAAGCGATCATCTCTTTTCTTTATACAACCCTCCAGGGAGCACGAATCAACGCGTAATGGAACGTACCTGCCATAACGGGGGTGTAGCTCAGTGGTAGAGCGCTCGCTTTGCATATGAGTTGTCCCGGGTTCAAACCCCGGCACCTCCAAGCCCATTGCAATTTTTTCTTAAAATTTCTCCTAAAATTGCGTCATATATGGTACCGCAACTTCTCACTGCGCATGCTAGGGCGCACATATAACAGAACATCTCGACCATACTCGTACACCGAAACAATGTATTTCTAACCGTGATGGGAAATATATTATGACGTATTAATTACGAGGTTATTGGATTTAGTTTCAAGCGATCATCTCTTTTCTTTATACAACCCTCCAGGGAGCACGAATCAACGCGTTATGGAACGTACCTGCCATAACGGGGGTGTAGCTCAGTGGTAGAGAGCTCGCTTTGCATGTGAGAAGTCCCGGGTTCAAACCCCGGCACCTCCAAGCCCATTGCAATTTTTTTCTTAAATTTTCTACTAAAATTGCGTCATATATGGTACCACAACTTCTCACTGCGCATGCTAGGGCGCACATATAACAGAACATCTCGACCATCCTCGTACACCGAAACAATGTATTTCTAACCGTGATGGCAAATATATTATGACGTATTAATTACGAGGTTATTGGATTTAGTTTGAAGCGATCATCTGTTTTATTTATACAACAGTCCACGGACCAGGAATGAACGCGTTATGGAACGCAACTGCCATAACGGGGGTGTAGCTCAGTGGTAGAGCGCTGGCTTCGCATGTGAGAAGTCCCGGGTTCAAACCCCGGCACCTCCAAGCCCATTGCAATTTTTTCTTACTTTTTTCTACTAAAATATCGCAATATATGGTACCGTAACTTTTCACTGCGCATGCTAGGGCGCACATATAACAGAACATCTCGACCATCCTCGTACACCGAAACAATGTATTTCTAACCGTGATGGGAAATATATTATGGCGTATTAATTACGAGGTTATTGGATTTAGTTTCAAGCGATCATCTGTTTTATTTATACAACACTCCAAGGCGCAGGAATCAACGCGTTATGGATCGTACCTGCCATAACGGGGATGTAGCTCAGTGGTAGACAGTGTACGTTTTTTATCTGTTCGTTTTTCTTTGGATTATCTATCAAGTGTTAAAAGAACAGAATTGTACAGAGATTTATGTGATATGGTTTTGCCAGTACCATTGTACAGGGCCATATACAGTGGAAGACCGGGACAGAATGTACTGAAGCGGGTGAAAAAGATGCAGGTACCTACAGGGGTGAAAACGTTTTTCTTTAAATTACACACAGGAACACTATCAGTAAAGACATTCACAGAAGAACGGGGGCCTTTTTACACCATGGGGGGGGTCACATTGCTTGATATGTAAGAAGCCAGAAACAATAGACCATGTTTTTTTGCACTGTTGGGAAGGGATACACTTTTGGGACATTTTGCAAAGGACACTAAAGAAAGATTTTCCATTGGATCCACACGGGATAAGGTATCTCGCAGTAAGGAATGATGATGCGGTCCCATTTGATGTAGTCATGTTGACCGGTCTCCACTGTATATGGCGTGAGCGAATGGCCGGATACCACTTCGACCCGGATGCTAAGCCAGCAGTAATTTATTTCAGGAAAAGCATGTCTGCATTCATTGAGTGGAGTAAAATACAGGAGATCGTGCCAGAATGGTTGTCAAGGTCTGAACCTCTGGCAACCCTTAAGTATTGTCACCAGGCAGTAGTGGGTTTAGGGCACAAAGCAGTAGAGGGTCCTGGTCTGGGACAGACAACTACGAAGTGTGAAGAGACAGGCTTCAGCCCGCCATTGTGTTAGTGATTGTCTCCGCCTGTAAGAATCTTTAAATATACATTTCCCCGTAACATTATTGGTGGAGGTGCTGGGTACGCCTTCCTGCGTTTCCGCGGCAAACCAACACGGAACTTCGAAGCGGTCGTCGCCTCCCTTTGACTGCAATGGCGCAACAGGGATTAACTGCCCAGCAACAGCAGCAGCAGCAGCAGCAGCAGCAGCAGCAGCAGCAGCAGCAGCTGCCCCATGTGGTTCTCTTGCCTCCACGAGATCCCGGAACCTTCTCGGGCACCGACAAAGACAAGGTGAATGTAGAAGACTGGATCACTATGTACGAGCGCGTCAGCGAATATTATCGGTGGGACCCCACGTTGATGCTAGCCAACGTTGTCTTTTACCTGAGGGATACGGCACACGTCTGGTATGAGACGCGTGAGTTCGAGTTGACCAGCTGGGACATTTGCAAGTCGAAGCTCATCGAGTTGTTCAGCAGGCCATTTGGGCGACAGCAGGCCGCGAGAAAAGACCTGGAATCCCGCGCGCAGACGTCGACGGAATCGTACGTTTCCTACATTCAGGACGTATTGGGCCTTTGTCGAAAGGCTGACGTGAACATGAGCGAAACCGACAAGATCGCACATATATTAAAGGGGATTGCCGACGACGCCTTCAATCTATTGATTGTTAAGGATTGCGCCACCGTCGACGCAGTTGTCAAGGAATGTCAGCGTTTCGAGCACGCCAAGAGCCGTCGCATCAGCCGCCAGTTTGCGCGTCTGCCTAATACTGCAGCCACATCGACCTGCGAAGACTCCCCGATATTCACGCCAGCCACTTCGTCCGAAAATGTCACTCGTATCGTCCGCCGCGAACTCGAAGCAATGGTTCCTGCAGCCGTCCCTTCCGACGTCCCTCAAGCTAACGCATCTACCGTCTCGCTCATACAAGCAGTCGTCCGCCAGGAGATTGCGAATCTCGGCTTCCCACCTCTTTTGCAGTATTCGCACTCCCGATAGTTCTCCTGCGGCGGTCAACTAGATCCCGGTGCACCCTCCACGCTACCGAAACCCAGCTGACTGGAGGACGACAGATAATCGACCGATTTGCTTTCACTGCTCTCGCGTGGGACACATTGCGCGTTACTGTCGCAATCGTTGGTCGTCGACTTCATCTTGGAACACTGGGACATGGCGTCGCTTTGAAGGCAACTCTCACAGGTTTCCTCCTCGGTCCGATCTCCAGCCTGCTGATACCAACGTCCCGCGCCGAAGCTTTAGCCGATCACCGTCACCCCAAGGGCGTCGATCTCTGTCGCCGCTGGTTCCTCGATCCACGTCCCCTGCACGGCCTGGACCCTCGACCTCGGGAAACTAGACCATGCAGCTCCCGGAGGTGACGCTGCATCAACGACCCGGTCTGAAAATCCTCTCTTGACGATTACTACACGCCGAAACATTTTGGACATTTTGGTGGACGACGTTACCGTTACAGCCCTCATAGACACTGGTGCACAAATTTCAGTCATGAGCGCTGCTCTCCGTAAAAAACTGCGCAAAGTGATCACGCCCCCCTCTTAAGTGTGCTGTAATAGTTGCTGATGGGAGCACCTCTAGAGTTCTTGGCATGTGCACCTCTCGTGTGTGTATTGCTGGCCGTCAGACCGTCGTATTGTTCGCCGTACTTCAGCAGTGCCCGCATGACGTGATACTGGGCCTCGACTTTCTCTTGGCGCACTCCGCCCTTATCGACTGCTCGACGGGCCTTCTTCACCTGGAACTGCCTCTTGACGCCGCCGTTGCCCATGATGCTCCAAGCCGCTTATGTGCAACCGAGTTCCTCCATCTTCCGCCACAAGCCACGACGTACGTACAGCTCATGTCTGATCCGCCTGTGCCCGATGGTGAATATGTTGTTTCACCTATTACCGACGTCGTGTTGAAACATTCCGTTGCTGTCCCGCACACTGTTGTGAGAGTACGCCGCAACCAGACCTCTTTGCCTCTTTTGAACTTTGGTTTGACCGCACACGTGTTACCTGCCGGTATTACGCTAGGCGTCGTGTCATCAATGCAAGAATGCGATATCTGTGAATTGCCAGCTGACGGACCTAGTTCACATGTCAACTTGCTCACTGCTCCCAGCCTTCCACGCATTGACATTGAGAAAATGATAGCGCCAGATCTTTGGCCCTCTGAAGCACAAGATCTCCGCCGTCTCTTGACATCCTATGCGGATATATTCGATCTTGACAACCGCCCTCTAGGCCAAACATCGGTTGTGACCCGCCACATCAACACCGGCGATGCCAACCCAATTCATCGGCGCCCCTACCGTGTATCTGCTACCGAACGCACTGTTATCCAGAAAGAGGTCGAAAAGATGCTCGCCAAAGGTGTTGTCGAACACTCACCTAGTCCGTGGGCATCCCCGGTCGTGCTTGTCAAGAAGAAGGATAATACATGGAGGTTTTGTGTTGATTACAGACATCTCAACAAGGTCACTAAGAAGGACGTATACCCCTTACCACGAATAGATGACGCACTCGATTGCCTTCATGGCGCCAAGTTTTTCTCGTCCATTGACCTTCGATCTGGTTATTGGCAGATCGCCGTTGACCCACTAGACCGTGAAAAAACCGCATTTGTGACCCCCGATGGGTTATATCAATTTACAGTCATGCCGTTTGGGCTTTGCAATGCGCCCGCCACCTTTGAGCGCATGATGGATTCCCTTCTGCGCGGCTTCAAGTGGACTACTTGCTTGTGCTACCTCGATGATGTAATCGTTTTTTCGCCGACATTTTCAAGCCATCTTGAGCGACTCTCCAGTATTCTCGAGGTATTCCGCAACGCTGGTCTACAGCTGAACTCCTCCAAATGCCGTTTCGGCCGACGCGAAATAACCGTACTTGGTCACCTTGTTAACGCCGCTGGTGTCCAACCCGATCCCGAAAAAATTCGCGCAGTGACACAATTTCCCGTACCCTCTTCTGCTAAGGATGTCCGGAGCTTCCTGGGTTTGTGCTCCTATTTCCGCCGCTTCATCCGGAATTTTGCGGATATTGCGCGTCCTCTCACAGAGCTACTCAAAAAGGACGTCGCCTTTACTTGGAATTCGCCTCAAAGTGCTGCACTTTCGGCGCTCATTGCTGCCCTCACAACTTCGCCAATATTAGCCCACTTTGATCAGACCGCACCGACAGAAGTCCGCACTGACGCCAGTGGCCACGGGATTGGTGCTGTTTTAGCTCAGCGTCAGCATGGACGTGACTGCGTCATCGCCTACGCCAGCCGCCTTTTGTCCACTGCAGAGAAGAACTATTCAATCACCGAAAGAGAGTGTCTTGCTCTTGTTTGGGCTGTTGCTAAATTTCGCCCGTACCTGTTCGGCCGCAGTTTTACTGTTGTAACTGACCATCATGCCCTTTATTGGCTTTCTTCGCTCAAGGATCCCACGGGCCGCCTCGGTCGTTGGTCTCTCCGCCTCCAAGAATACACCTTCGCGGTCGTGTACAAATCCGGACACCTCCATCAGGACGCCGACTGTCTGTCACGCTATCCAGTGGATCCGCCAGACGCCGCAGACGGAGCCACTGAGCCGTGCGTCTTATCAATATCAGACTTTCTCGATATAGCTTATGAGCAACGCCGCGACTCGGTTTTACGTCCCATCATAGAAAGTCTGAGTTCCGCTACGCCAAGCACCTCACTGAACTTGTACTTTCTCCACGACGGGGTTCTCTACCGCCACAACATGCACCCCAACGGCCCTGACCGCCTTCTCGTCGTGCCTTCCCATTTGCGAGTAGATGTTCTCCGCCAGCTTCACGATGAACCTACCGCCGGTCACCTGGGAGTCACACGCACTTACGATCGCGTCCGACGCCGTTTTTTCTGGCCCCGCCTATATCACTCTGTGCAAAAGTACGTCGGCAGCTGCGACCTCTGTCAACGTCGAAAAAGACCAACATCGCTTCCAGCTGGCCTCCTTCACCCTATTGAAATCCCTGCTGAACCATTCTACCGCGTAGGGCTCGACCTTCTCGGGCCATTTCCCACGTCTGCATCTGGGAACAAGTGGGTTGCCGTAGCGACCGACTACGCGACACGTTACGCGATCACCCGCGCTCTTCCAACCAGCTGCGCTACCGATGTCGCTGACTTTCTACTGCATGACATCATCTTGCATCACGGTGCTCCTCGACAGCTCCTCACCGACCAAGGCCGATACTTCTTATCCCGCGTCATCCAGGATATCGTTCGTTCCTGTTCTACAAATCATAAATTCACGACGGCATACCATCCACAAACTAATGGACTTACGGAGCGCCTGAACCGCACTATCACCGACATGTTGTCGATGTATGTTTCTGCAGATCACCGCGACTGGGACGCAACGTTACCCTACGTCACGTTCGCTTATAACTCGTCCAGGCATGACACCACAGGCTCTTCCCCGTTCTATCTCCTTTATGGACGTGAACCATCTCTGCCCCTCGACACACTGCTTCCCGCTGATTCAAGCTCAACGGTCACATACGTTCGCGACGCCATAGCACGAGCCGACGCAGCACGACAGATCGCCCGAGAACGGCTCATTGTATCTCAAGCCTCACAGAAAGCCCTGTACGATCGCCGCCACCGGGACGTTTCGTATAAACCCGGTTCACTAGTCCTCTTGTGGAGCCCATGTCGTCGCATCGGCCTCTCCGAAAAGTTGTTATTTCGCTATGACGGACCATACAAAGTCCTGCGCCAGGTCACTGCTCTCACTTACGAGATCCAGAGAGTCGTCGATTCAGTGGACTCAACGCCACCACCATCTACTGTTGTCCACGTTGTACGACTGAAGCCGTATGTGCCTTCTAACACTCCACTTCCGTGACAAGCGCCGGGGCGGTGCTTTTACGCCGCGGTGTAGTGTCACCAGGCAGTAGTGGGTTTAGGGCACAAAGCAGTAGAGGGTCCTGGTCTGGGAGAGACAACTACGAAGTGTGAAGAGACAGGCTTCAGCCCGCCATTGTGTTAGTGATTGTCTCCGCCTGTAAGAATCTTTAAATATACATTTCCCCGTAACAGTATTTTTAAGCGGACAACATCAGTCCAAATGGGACTGATGGCAACGCTTGTTCCTTTGTATTCTGTATCTGTATTCTATCCTTTGTATTCTGTGAGTGTGCAATGATTGCCCTGTACAATGTCTAAGCCAGGCAATAAATAAAAAAAAACAAAAAAAACGGGGGTGTAGCTCAGTGGTAGAGCGATCGCTTCGCATGTGAGAAGTCCCGGGTTCAAACCCCGGCACCTCCAAGCCCATTGCAATTTTTTCTTACTTTTTCTACTAAAATATCGCAATATATGGTACCGTAACTTCTCACTGTGCATGCTAGGGCGCGCATAAAACAGAACATCTCGACCATCCTCGTACACCGAAACAATGTATTTCTAACCGTGATGGGAAATATATTATGACGTATTAATTACGAGGTTATTGGATTTACTTTCAAGCGATCATCTGTTTTATTTATACAACACTCCAAGGCGCAGGAATCAACGCGTTATGGAACGTACCTGCCATAACGGGGGTGTAGCTCAGTGGTAGAGCGCTCGCTTCTCATGTGAGAAGTCCCGGGTTCAAACCCCGGAACCTCCAAGCCCATTGCAATTTTTTTCTTACCATTTCTACTAAAATATCGCAATATATGGTACCGTAACTTCTCACTGTGCATGCTAGGGCGCGCATAAAACAGAACATCTCGACCATCCTCGTACACCGAAACAATGTATTTCTAACCGTGAAGGGAAATATATTATGACGTATTAATTACGAGGTTATTGGATTTAATTTCAAGCGATGATCTGTTTTATTTATACAACACTTCAAGGCGCAGGAATCAACGCGTTATGGAACGTACCTGCCATAACGGGGGTGTAGCTCAGTGGTAGAGCGCTCGCTTCTCATGTGAGAAGTCCCGGGTTCAAACCCCGGAACCTCCAAGCCCATTGCAATTTTTTCTTACTTTTTCTACTAAAATATCGCAATATATGGTACCGTAACTTCTCACTGTGCATGCTAGGGCGCGCATAAAACAGAACATCTCGACCATCCTCGTACACCGAAACAATGTATTTCTAACCGTGATGGGAGAAATATTTTGACGTATCAATAACGAGGTTATTGGATTTAGTTCCAAGTGATCATCTTTTTTATTTTTACAACACTCCAAGGCGCAGGAATCAACGCGTTATGGAACGTAACTGCCATAACGGGGGTGTAGCTCAGTGGTAGAGCGCTCGCTTTGCATGTGAGAAGTCCCGGGTTCAAACCCCGGCACCTCGAAACCCATAGCAATTTTTTTTAATTTTTCTACTAAACTTGTGTCATATATGGTACCGCAACTTCTCACTGCGCATTTTAGGGCGCACATATAAGAGAACATCTCGACCATCCTGGTACACCGAAACAATGTATTGCTAACCGTGATGGGAGAAATATTTTGACGTATCAATAACGAGGTTATTGGATTTAGTTCCAAGTGATCATCTTTTTTATTTTTACAACACTCCAAGGCGCAGGAATCAACGCGTTATGGAACGTAACTGCCATAACGGGGGTGTAGCTCAGTTGTAGAGCGCTCGCTTTGCATGTGAGAAGTCCTGGGTTCAAGCCCCGGCACCTCCAAGCCCACTGCAATTTTTTCTTACTTTTTCTAGTAAAATATCGCAATATATGGTACCGTAACTTCTCACTGCGCATGCAATGGCGCACATATAACAGAACATCTCGACCATCCTGGTACACCGAAACAATGTATTGCTAACCGTGATGGGAGAAATATTTTGACGTATCAATAACGAGGTTATTGGATTTAGTTCCAAGCGATCATCTTTTTTATTTTTACAACACTCCAAGGCGCAGGAATCAACGCGTTATGGAACGTAACTGCCATAACGGGGGGTGTAGCTCAGTGGTAGAGCGCTCGCTTTGCATGTGAGAAGTCCCGGGTTCAAACCCCGGCACCTCCAAACCCATAGCAATTTTTTTTTAATTTTTCTACTAAAATTGCGTCATATATGGTACCGCAACTTCTCACTGCGCATTTTAGGGTGCACATATAACAGAACATCTCGACCATCCTCGTACACCGAAACAATGTATTTCTAACCGTGATGGGAAATATATTATGACGTATTAATTACGAGGTTATTGGATTTAGTTTCAAGCGATCATCTCTTTTCTTTATACAACCCTCCAGGGAGCACGAATCAATGCGTTATGGAACGTACCTGCCATAACTGGGGTGTAGCTCAGTAGTAGAGCGCTCGCTTTGCATGTGAGAAGTCCCGGGTTCAAACCCCGGAACCTCCAAGCCCATTGCAATTTTTTTCTTACCTTTTCTAATAAATAACGCAATATATGGTACCGTAACTTCTCACTGTGCATGCTAGGGCGCGCATAAAACAGAACATCTCGACCATCCTCGTACACCGAAACAATGTATTTCTAACCGTGAAGGGAAATATATTATGACGTATTAATTACGAGGTTATTGGATTTAATTTCAAGCGATGATCTGTTTTATTTATACAACACTTCAAGGCGCAGGAATCAACGCGTTATGGAACATAACTGCCATAACGGGGGTGTAGCTCAGTGGTAGAGCGCTCGCTTTGCATGTGAGAAGTCCCGGGTTCAAACCCCGGCACCTCCAAACCCATAGCAATTTTTTTTAATTTTTCTACTAAAATTGCGTCATATATGGTACCGCAACTTCTCACTGCGCATTTTAGGGCGCACATATAACAGAACATCTCGACCATCCTGGTACACCGAAACAATGTATTGCTAACCGTGATGGGAGAAATATTTTGACGTATCAATAACGAGGTTATTGGATTTAGTTCCAAGCGATCACCTTTTTTATTTTTACAACACTCCAAGGCGCAGGAATCAACGCGTTATGGAACGTAACTGCCATAACGGGGGTGTAGCTCAGTGGAGACATTCCACTTCCGGGCATCGCAGTGAACGGACGTGTGAAGATGTGCTCCCTCGGAGCGGCTACAGCGGCCGAAGGCCGCGGTATCAGGATTGCTGAAAAGCCGGCTGAAGATTATCAGGTTGTGTTGCCGCATCTGCCCACAGGTGAATCAGTTTTGAATACCGTTTTTTTGCACGGTTGCCTGAAGGCACGGCCTTATCGCGTGGAGCATTTCCGCGACGCTCTTGACAAGATGTCGCTCCTGCCAGAAGTGGTTGCCCTCGGGGCGTACCAGATGAATCATCTGTGGGCAGTAACATTTAAGGACGAGGAAGGGAAAAAGAAAATGCTTTCAACGGAAGCCATTGCTGTCAAGGACGAGCGCTGCATGGTCATTGACCCTTGCGACCGAGGTGTTCGACTGAAGCTGTACTGGCTACTGCATGGCGTACCCGACGACGACGTACGAACGGCATTGGCACCCTTCGGAAAGGTCACAGAAATTTCACGAGACAAATGGAGGGTGAAAGGCTGCATGGATAAAGGGTCGACCACACGTTCAGTAACCTTGAAACTCAAAGTGGGCGTTACCGTCAATGATTTGCCTCATCAGCTGCGAGTCGCTGAAGACGTCGCACTCGTCCACGTCCCAGGTAGAGCCCCGCTCTGCCTCCGGTGCCGCGGCATCGGCCACATACGTCGCGAGTGCCGTGTTCCACGTTGCGGGCTCTGTCGTCGCTACGGCCACGACGAGACCCAGTGCGTGCGCTCCTATGCAAGCGTAGCAGGCCCTGCCCGGGGAGATGCATTGTCCGAACACATGATGGATGCAGCTGATTCAGAAGAAGCCATGCGAGGTCATAGCGAAGAGGGAAAAATGACGACGCTGGTACGTTTGAGCACCCCGTGCGAAGACAAGAAATTAGATCCGAAGAAAGACCCCGGACCCGACGCTACGGCTGAGAAATCATCAGCATCGAACGACGAAGGAAACCACGCCGAGAACCCCATAGAAGTAGCCTTGCCCGAGGGCGAGGAAAACTCTGGCTTCACCGATGTTGACATGGCAGCAGCCAGTGGACCTGGAAAGAGGACTCGAGAAGAGAGCGACGAATCTTCGGCTTGTGCGCCCGGAGGCAGCGGGGAACCTCCCACAAAGACTGCAGTCTCCCGACGACAGTCTTTGAAACCTGCGCCCAATCTGAACGTTGCTCGACGGACTACAACACCGCCGGCTACATAGCGGCGGGCTCTTCCCCCCCCCCCCCCTTTCTTTTCTTTTTTTTTTCATTGCTTTGTTGGCTTACGGTCACTCGATAAGTGTTCCTGACGACATGCTGTTCCTGCGTGGCTGCTCCAAAAATGTGATGAACATCAAACGTGTCACCATCGATGGGTCTGTTTGGACTGCTTGGCATACTAAAGTGAGTAAATATTTTGAGATAAGCGCAACTTAGGATGGCTATGAACGTTACAAATCCCCTACGCATCGCAACACTTAACACAAGAGGTCTTTCGGCGCGAAGGCGGCAATGTCAACTGAGCCGCATAATGTTGGATAAGGAAATAGATTTGTTAGCGGTCCAAGAGACCAAAATTGAAAGCGAGGAGCTGACCGATCGAATGGTTGAAGTCTTTCGTGAAAGATATAATGTATGTGTCAGTCACGCGGTTGGAAAGTCGGGAGGCTGTGCTCTATTTATCCGCAAAAGCGTTGGGATTGTTGAGTCTGTATCGTCTTGTGAAAGCGGCCGCATGATTGTGTGCGATATGATTATTTTTGGAATTCCTGCGCGGGTAATTTGCATTTACGCGCCAAATAGAGTGTGTGACCGAGAAGCCTTCTTTAACAGCCTTCGTCCTATGCTAGAATGCGAAAGAAGTGTAATTTTGCTTGGTGATTTCAATTGTGTATGTAGACCTGAGGACAGAACGAACAATCATAGTCAGAGAGATAAAAGCGCAGACATGTTACGAGAAATGGCTGATGAAAATGAACTGGAAGATATAGGTTTAGTGCTGACACATGGGCACCAAGCAAAATACACTCACTTTCAAGGTAATTCTCATGCTCGATTAGATAGAATATATGTTCCTTTGAACTTTGTGACTCTCTGTTCCAATTATGACACGCAGTATGTCAGTTTCACTGATCATTCTTTAGTGATGGCTACCTTAGGTACTAAGAAAAAGGCGCCAAAGTTTAACTGGGAGCTGTGGAAGTTCAACAACAAATTACTGGAGGATGAAATTTTTGTCGAAAAGATACAGAAGGATATAGAGAATATGCTATCGAATCAAACAAGTAATTTCATGGGACTGTGGGAACAATTTAAATGTGAGTTCAAGATTGCCGCCTTGGAAAGAGCGAGTGTGTTAAGGCAAAAAGAAAAGCAACAAGAAAAGCAACTACTTAGCACGTTAGATTATATGCTCGACGCAGAGAGTAGCAATGCTGGCTTGTTCACGAAAGAAATAAAGGGAGTGAAGGCGAAGCTTGAGGCAATAGATACGGAAAGGTATCGCGGAGCAATGATAAGGGCGAGGTGTGAGCGGCTTTTGTTGGGTGAGACGCCCACCAAACGAGCAGTCAGTGATGAGAAGAGACACGCCGTGTCGAAGGAAATTAGCGAAATCTGTTTTCGAGACACCATTACACGCGACACTGAAACGATAGAGCTGGCTTTCGTGGAATATTATAAAAACCTTTTGAGCCTTAAATCATGTGATACAGACAGATTTAGAACGGCGTTTCTGCCGCTTATGCCTAAACTAGACGATGAAACAAGACTATCGCTTGAAAAGCCAATAACAGTCGCAGAAGTTGAGCAAGCCATTGATGAACTGAGCTCAGGAAAGTCACCTGGGCCAGACGGTCTTGGGGCCGCAGTGTACAAGTTTTTCAAAAGTGAAATGGCAGAAGCACTGCATCGAGTTATAGTTGAATGCTATGATAAGAAACTAACACCTTCGTCATTTCGAACGTCACACATTATTCTGATTCCTAAAACTAAAGAGCCATCGCAACGCCTGAGAGTAGAAGCATATCGACCGATAAGTTTAACAAACACAGATTATAAGGTTTTCATGAAAGTTTTAGCCCGACGCTTCCAAAGTGTTATCAAGTCCCTTGTCGGATCTCATCAGACCTGTGGGATTAAAGGTAGATACATTTTTACAAATATTCATGTCGCAAGAAGTGTTCTTGAATGTTGTGACGCCACGGAGAGTCGAAGTGCTACGATTCAACTAGACTTAAATAAGGCTTTTGATAGAGTGATACACGAGATATTGTTTCTAATACTGGAACACGTGAATGTGGGATCAGTTATTCTAGATGGTGTTAGAATGGTGTATGACAAATGTAATGCGAAGTTGGTGATCAACAGAAAACTGACTGAAAGTGTTTCCATAGAAACCTCTGTTAAACAGGGATGTTGTTTGTCACCCTTACTTTTTGATTTGTATTTAGAGCCCTTTTGTTTAAAAGTTCTTGGAAATCCAAATATTCATGGCTACACCTTTTTCAACAGCGAAGTCAAGGTTCTCGCTTATGCCGATGATGTAGCTGTCTTTTGCACGGATGAAAGCAGTGTGCACGAAGTAATTGCAGACGCTAAAGACTTCTGTAATGCAACTGGGAGCGTCATTAGCTGGACGAAATGTATCGGCTTCTGGCACGGAAATTGGGAGCATGCCCCAGATGCGGTAGGCAGCATACCTTTTAGCACAATGCCCGGAAACTATTTAGGAGCGCCCCTTGATCAATACAAAAGCAGTAAAGACTACTGGGCAGATGAAGCAAAACGAGTAAAACTGCAAACAGAAAAGTGGGGTGGACATAATTTTTCCATGTTTACAAGAGCGACTGTTTGTAATGTCTTTTTGATCGCTAAGGTTTATTATGTGCTACACGTGTTAAGCATGGCTAGAATCTCAGTTCAGAAGCTGCACAGGGTTTTCGCAGTCTTTATCTGGGGGGTCATCTTGGGAGCGCACGAGCCGTTCCAATCTTTTTCTTCGAGTTAAAAACGGTGGCCTAGCACTATCGCATTTGTTCTTCAAACAAATTGTCACAAGGTTTTTTTTCCTACGGGACCAGAGTGATCCTTTTCTTCGAACGGTAATCCAAGTGCGATTACAAGATTCTCTCCAAGACTTCGTAATATCAACGCATTCTTTGAGGGCACAGAAATTGTCCACCTTTTTATGTGAAGTTGTAGCTTCAATGGAGATTCTTAAGGCAAGATTTTCTTTGCAATACTTGGCGGTTGTGACGAGAAAACGTTTGTATAGGGATTTACTTGATGTTTTTTTGCCGGTTCCGTTGTATCGTGCATTGTATAACTTAGGCCGTGCACGTGATGTGCTCAAGCGGGTAAAACGAATGCCAGTCAAACCATCAATGAAATCTTTCTTTTTTCAACTGCACACGGGCACCCTCCCTACGAGGCCATGGTTGCAGAGCAAAGGCCTCTTTGTTGGATGGTCAGTTAACTGTCACATTTGCGGAAAACCGGAAACCATCGATCACATGTTTCTGGACTGTCATGATGCAATTTTCCTCTGGGATGTGCTTCAACGGACGTTGAAAAAAGACTTACCATTAAGCCCCTTTGGGATTCGCTACTTGCCATGCGCGGTAGGCGATGAAGTGCCATGCGATATGCTTATGCTCATGTGCATGCATAGTGTCTGGCGTACGAGAATGGACGTCAGACATGCGCATTTGAAGGTGTTTCCGGCAAATCATTACTTTTTGGAACAAGTGATCTATGTGCGAGATGTACTGAAATCAATAAGTGATCCCCCAGAGTGGACAACACTTCTGGATGAACTTGTTAAAGTTAAGTACTTTTTAATTTAAACGATCTAGCTGAACGGCTAGTGATCAGACAATTCTGTGTTGCATGCTTGTTTCTCTCATGTACTTCTATTGAATAAAGGAAATAAAGAAAAAAAAAAAAAAAGGTGTAGCTCAGTGGTAGAACGCTCGCTTCGCATGTGAGAAGTCCCGGGTTCAAACCCCGGCACCTCCAAGCCCATAGCAATTTTTTTTTTAATTTTCTACTAAAATTGCGTCAAATATGGTACCGCAACTTCTCACTGCCCATTTTAGGGCGCACATATAACAGAACATCTCGACCATCCTGGTACACCGAAACAATGTATTGCTAACCGTGATGGGAGAAATATTTTGACGTATCAATAACGTGGTTATTGGATTTAGTTTCAAGCGATCATCTGTTTTATTTATACAACACTCCAAGGTGCAGGAATCAACGCGTTATGGAACGTACCTGCCATAATGGGGGTGTAGCTCACTGGTAGAGCGCTCGCTTCGCATGTGAGAAGTCCCGGGTTCAAACCCCGGCACCTCCAAGCCCATTGCAATTTTTTCTTAAATTTTCTACTAAAATTGCGTCATATATGGTACCGCAACTTCTCACTGCGCATTTTAGGGCGCACATATGACAGAACATCTCGACCATCCTGGTACACCGAAACAATGTATTGTTAACCGTGATGGGAGAAATATTTTGACGTATCAATAACGAGGTTATTGGATTTAGTTCCAAGCGATCATCTGTTTTATTTTTACAACACTCCAAGGCGCAGGAATCAACGCGTTATGGAACGTAACTGCCATAACGGGGGTGTAGCTCAGTGGTAGAGCGCTCGCTTTGCATGTGAGAAGTCCCGGGTTCAGACCCCGGCACCTCCAAGCCCATAGCAATTTTTTTTTAATTTTTCTACTAAAATTGCGTCATATATGGTACCGCAACTTCTCACTGCGCATTTTAGGGCGCACATATAACAGAACATCTCGACCATCCTGGTACACCGAAACAATGTATTGCTAACCGTGATGGGAGAAATGGTTTGACGTATCAATAACGAGGTTATTGGATTTAGTTCCAAGCGATCATCTGTTTTATTTATACAACACTTCAAGGCGCAGGAATCAACGCGTTATGGAACGTAACTGCCATAACGGGGGTGTAGCTCAGTGGTAGAGCGCTCGCTTTGCATGTGAGAAGTCCCGGGTTCAAACCCCGGCACCTCCAAGCCCATTGCAATTTTTTTCTTACTTTTTCTACTAAAATATCGCAATATATGGTACCGTAACTTCTCACTGCGCATGCTAGGGCGCGCATATAACAGAACATCTCGACCATCCTCGTATACCGAAACAATGTATTTCTAACCGTGATGGGAAATATATTATGACGTATCAATTACGAGGTTTTTGGATTTAGTTTCAAGCGATCATCTCTTTTCTTTATACAACCCTCCAGGGAGCACGAATCAACGCGTTATGGAACGTACCTGCCATAACTGGGGTGTAGATCAGTAGTAAAGCGCTCGCTTTGCATGTGAGAAGTCCCGGGTTCAAACCCCGGCACCTCCAAGCCCATTGCAATTTTTTCTTAAATTTTCTACTAAAATATCGCAATATATGGTACCGTAACTTCTCACTGCGCATGCTAGGGCGCGCATATAACAGAACATCTCGACCATCCTCGTACACCGAAACAATGTATTTCTAACCGTGATGGGAAATATATTATGACGTATTAATTACGAGATAATTGGATTTAGTTTCAAGCGATCATCTGTTTTATTTATACAACACTCCAAGGCGCAGGAATCAAGGCGTTATGGAACGTACCTGCTATTACGGGGGTGTAGCTCAGTGGTAGAGCGCTCGCTTCGCATGTGAGAAGTCCCGGGTTCAAACCCCGGCACCTCCAAGCCCATTGCAATTTTTTTCTTACTTTTTCTACTAAAATATCGCAATATATGGTACCGTAACTTCTCACTGCGCATGCTAGGGCGCGCATATAACAGAACATCTCGACCATCCTCGTACACCGAAACAATGTATTTCTAACCGTGATGGGAAATATATTATGACGTATTAATTACGAGGTTATTGGATTTAGTTTCAAGCGATCATCTGTTTTATTTATACAACACTCCAAGGCGCAGGAATCAAGGCGTTATGGAACGTGCCTGCTATTACGGGGGTGTAGCTCAGTGGTAGAGCGCTCGCTTTGCATGTGAGAAGTCCCGGGTTCAAACCCCGGCACCTCCAAGCCCATTGCAATTTTTTCTTAAATTTTCTACTAAAATATCGCAATATATGGTACCGTAACTTCTCACTGCGCATGCTAGGGCGCGCATATAACAGAACATCTCGACCATCCTCGTACACCGAAACAATGTATTTCTAACCGTGATGGGAAATATATTATGACGTATTAATTACGAGATAATTGGATTTAGTTTCAAGCGATCATCTTTTTTATTTTTACAACACTCCAAGTAGCAGGAATCAACGCGTTATGGAACGTACCTGCTATTGCGGGGGTGTAGCTCAGTGGTAGAGCGCTCGCTTCGCATGTGAGAAGTCCCGGGTTCAAACCCCGGCACCTCCAAGCCCATTGCAATTTTTTTCTTAAATTTTCTACTAAAATATCGCAATATATGGTACCGTAACTTCTCACTGCGCATGCTAGGGCGCGCATATAACAGAACATCTCGACCATCCTCGTACACCGAAACAATGTATTGCTAACCGTGATGGGAAATATATTATGACGTATCAATAACGAGGTTATTGGATTTAGTTCCAAGCGATCATCTTTTTTATTTTTACAACACTCCAAGGCGCAGGAATCAACGCGTTATGGAACGTAACTGCCATAACGGGGGTGTAGCTCAGTGGTAGAACGCTCGCTTTGCATGTGAGAAGTCCCGGGTTCAAACCCCGGCACCTCCAAGCACATAGCAATTTTTTTTAAATTTTCTACTAAAATTGCGTCAAATATGGTACCGCAACTTCTCACTGCCTATTTTAGGGCGCACATATAACAGAACATCTCGACCATCCTGGTACACCGAAACAATGTATTGCTAACCGTGATGGGAGAAATATTTTGACGTATCAATAACGTGGTTATTGGATTTAGTTTCAAGCGATCATCTGTTTTATTTATACAACACTCCAAGGTGCAGGAATCAACGCGTTATGGAACGTACCTGCCATAACGGGGGTGTAGCTCAGTGGTAGAGCGCTCGCTTTGCATGTGAGAAGTCCCGGGTTCAAACCCCGGCACCTGCAAGCCCATTGCAATTTTTTCTTAAATTTTCTACTAAAATTGCGTCATATATGGTACCGCAACTTCTCACTGCGCATTTTAGGGCGCACATATAACAGAACATCTCGACCATCCTCGTATACCGAAACAATGTATTGCTAACCGTGATGGGAGAAATATTTTGACGTATCAATAACGAGGTTATTGGATTTAGTTCCAAGCGATCATCTGTTTTATTTTTACAACACTCCAAGGCGCAGGAATCAACGCGTTATGGAACGTAACTGCCATAACGGGGGTGTAGCTCAGTGGTAGAGCGCTCGCTTTGCATGTGAGAAGTCCCGGGTTCAGACCCCGGCACCTCCAAGCCCATAGCAATTTTTTTTTTAATTTTTCTACTAAAATTGCGTCATATATGGTACCGCAACTTCTCACTGCGCATTTTAGGGCGCACATATAACAGAACATCTCGACCATCCTGGTACACCGAAACAATGTATTTCTAACCGTGATGGGAAATATATTATGACGTATTAATTACGAGGTTATTGGATTTAGTTTCAAGCGATCATCTGTTTTATTTATACAACACTCCAAGGCGCAGGAATCAAGGCGTTATGGAACGTACCAGCTATTACGGGGGTGTAGCTCAGTGGTAGAGCGCTCGCTTCGCATGTGAGAAGTCCCGGGTTCAAACCCCGGCACCTCCAAGCCCATTGCAATTTGTTTCTTACTTTTTCTACTAAAATATCGCAATATATGGTACCGTAACTTCTCACTGCGCATGCTAGGGCGCACATATAACAGAACATGTCGACCATCCTCGTACACCGAAACAATGTATTTCTAACCGTGATGGGAAATATATTATGACGTATTAATTACGAGGTTATTGGATTTAGTTTCAAGCGATCATCTCTTTTCTTTATACAACCCTCCTGGAAGCACGAATCAACGCGTTATGGAACGTACCTGCCATAAAGGGGGTGTAGCTCAGTGGTAGAGCGCTCGCTTTGCATGTGAGAAGTCCCGGGTTCAAACCCCGGAACCTCCAAGCCCATTGCAATTTTTTCTTACCTTTTCTACTAAAATATCGCAATATATGGTACCGTAACTTCTCACTGTGCATGCTAGGGCGCGCATATAACAGAACATCTCGACCATCCTCGTACACCGAAACAATGTATTTCTAACCGTGATGGGAAATATATTATGACGTAATAATTACGAGGTTATTGGATTTAGTTTCAAGCGATCATCTCTTTTCTTTATACAACCCTCCAGGGAGCACGAATCAACGCGTTATGGAACGTACCTGCCATAAAGGGGGTGTAGCTCAGTGGTAGAGCGCTCGCTTTGCATGTGAGAAGTCCCGGGTTCAAACCCCGGAACCTCCAAGCCCATTGCAATTTTTTCTTACCTTTTCTACTAAAATATCGCAATATATGGTACCGTAACTTCTCACTGTGCATGCTAGGGCGCGCATATAACAGAACATCTCGACCATCCTCGTACACCGAAACAATGTATTTCTAACCGTGATGGGAAATATATTATGACGTATTAATTACGAGGTTATTGGATTTAGTTTCAAGCGATCATCTGTTTTATTTATACAACACTCCAAGGCGCAGGAATCAAGGCGTTATGGAACGTACCAGCTATTACGGGGGGTGTAGCTCAGTAGTAGAGCGCTCGCTTCGCATGTGAGAAGTCCCGGGTTCAAACCCCGGAACCTCCAAGCCCATTGCAATTTTTTCTTACCTTTTCTACTAAAATATCGCAATATATGGTACCGTAACTTCTCACTGTGCATGCTAGGGCGCGCATATAACACAACATCTCGACCATCCTCGTACACCGAAACAATGTATTTCTAACCGTGATGGGAAATATATTATGACGTAATAATTACGAGGTTATTGGATTTAGTTTCAAGCGATCATCTCTTTTCTTTATACAACCCTCCAGGGAGCACGAATCAACGCGTTATGGAACGTACCTGCCATAAAGGGGGTGTAGCTCAGTGGTAGAGCGCTCGCTTTGCATGTGAGAAGTCCCGGGTTCAAACCCCGGAACCTCCAAGCCCATTGCAATTTTTTCTTACCTTTTCTACTAAAATATCGCAATATATGGTACCGTAACTTCTCACTGTGCATGCTAGGGCGCGCATATAACAGAACATCTCGACCATCCTCGTACACCGAAACAATGTATTTCTAACCGTGATGGGCAATATATTATGACGTATTAATTACGAGGTTATTGGATTTAGTTTCAAGCGATCATCTCTTTTCATTATACAACCCTCCAGGGAGCACGAATCAATGCGTTATGGAACGTACCTGCCATAAAGGGGGTGTAGCTCAGTGGTAGAGCGCTCGCTTTGCATGTGAGAAGTCCCGGGTTCAAACCCCGGAACCTCCAAGCCCATTGCAATTTTTTCTTACCTTTTCTACTAAAATATCGCAATATATGGTACCGTAACTTCTCACTGCGCATGCTAGGGCGCGCATATAACAGAACATCTCGACCATCCTCGTACACCGAAACAATGTATTTCTAACCGTGATGGGAAATATATTATGACGTATTAATTACGAGGTTATTGGATTTAGTTTCAAGCGATCATCTCTTTTCTTTATACAACCCTCCAGGGAGCACGAATCAATGCGTTATGGAACGTACCTGCCATAACTGGGGTGTAGCTCAGTGGTAGAGCGCTCGCTTCGCATGTGAGAAGTCCCGGGTTCAAACCCCGGCACCTCCAAGCCCATTGCAATTTTTTCTTAAATTTTCTACTAAAATATCGCAATATATGGTACCGTAACTTCTCACTGCGCATGCTAGGGCGCGCATATAACAGAACATGTTGACCATCCTCGTACACCGAAACAATGTATTTCTAACCGTGATGGGAAATATATTATGACGTATTAATTACGAGGTTATTGGATTTAGTTTCAAGCGATCATCTGTTTTATTTATACAACACTCCAAGGCGCAGGAATCAAGGCGTTATGGAACGTACCTGCTATTACGGGGGTGTAGCTCAGTGGTAGAGCGCTCGCTTCGCATGTGAGAAGTCCCGGGTTCAAACTCCGGCACCTCCAAGCCCATTGCAATTTTTAGATGTGAAGCATCTTATGGCGAAGCTTAATCCGGTGGTGGTGGTGGTGGTGGTGGTGGTGTGCCGCGTGCCCACCCTTACTGCGCATGCGCAAACAGTTAAAGAAAAAAATAAAAATAAAAAAACCTCCTCTCCCCCTCCCTCTCCTCTAGGCATCCCTCCCCACGGCAACCACACCCTCACTGCGCATGCGCCTCCCTTCCTCTCTCCCCCTCTTACACTCCCCCCTCTCTCCATCCCTGCCCGCGGCGTCTAACTCCCCCCTGCGCATGTGCGTCCCCCCCTCTCTCTCCTCTCCTACGCTCCCCCCCTCTCTCCTCTACGCATCCCCTGCCCACGGCGTTCACACTCCCACTGCGCATGCGTGTCACCCCCCTTTCTCTCCTCTCCTCCGCTTCCCCCTCTCTCGCCTCGCGACGCCGACGCAGGCAGCGTCTGCTAGCGAGTTTCTTGGTTGAAAAAACCGACTGCTCGCGCTGCACAACCGTTCACTGGCCATCCCGTATATATGGCAATGGATCTTGACCTCCAAGGTGGTGCCGGTGGAAGATTTCGCCTGTGCGTTGTTGAACAATAAAAATTCGCAGCGTGCGCGTTAACTAAAAGCGGAGTGCGGGTCTCTGTGTCCAGTCGGAGTCTTCTGTCTCTCATTGCCCATTAGCAGCGATATGCATGTTCCAGTAGGAAACACTGTTCCATCACTGCCTGCTTTGCGCCTCCCCAGTTTTCTCTCCTGCGCAACGCTGCGATTAGCGCCAGCGTCAACGCCGCCGCCAGTGTAAGCGTTAGCGCCCGCTGCTTCACATCTACACATGGTTCCCTTTAGCGGGAGATGGTGTAATTTTTTTTCTTAAATTTTCTACTAAAATATCGCAATATATGGTACCGTAACTTCTCACTGCGCATGCTAGGGCGCGCATATAACAGAACATCTCGACCATCCTCGTACACCGAAACAATGTATTTCTAACCGTGATGGGAAATATATTATGACGTATTAATTACGAGATAATTGGATTTAGTTTCAAGCGATCATCTTTTTTATTTTTACAACACTCCAAGGCGCAGGAATCAACGCGTTATGGAACGTAACTGCCATAACGGGGGTGTAGCTCAGTGGTAGAGCGCTCGCTTTGCATGTGAGAAGTCCCGGGTTCAAACCCCGGCACCTCCAAGCCCATTGCAATTTTTTTCTTACTTTTTCTACTAAAATATCGCAATATATGGTACCGTAACTTCTCACTGCGCATGCTAGGGCGCGCATATAACAGAACATCTCGACCATCCTCGTACACCGAAACAATGTATTTCTAACCGTGATGGGAAATATATTATGACGTATTAATTACGAGATAATTGGATTTAGTTTCAAGCGATCATCTGTTTTATTTATACAACACTCCAAGGCGCAGGAATCAAGGCGTTATGGAACGTACCTGCTATTACGGGGGGTGTAGCTCAGTGGTAGAGCGCTCGCTTCGCATGTGAGAAGTCCCGGGTTCAAACCCCGGCACCTCCAAGCCCATTGCAATTTTTCCTTACTTTTTCTACTAAAATATCGCAATATATGGTACCGTAACTTCTCACTGCGCATGCTAGGGCGCGCATATAACAGAACATCTCGACCATCCTCGTACACCGAAACAATGTATTTCTAACCGTGATGGGAAATATATTATGACGTATTAATTACGAGGTTATTGGATTTAGTTTCAAGCGATCATCTCTTTTCTTTATACAACCCTCCAGGGAGCACGAATCAATGCGTTATGGAACGTACCTGCCATAACTGGGGTGTAGCTCAGTAGTAGAGCGCTCGCTTTGCATGTGAGAAGTCGCGGGTTCAAACCCCGGCACCTCCAAGCCCATTGCAATTTTTTCTTAAATTTTCTACTAAAATATCGCAATATATGGTACCGTAACTTCTCACTGCGCATGCTAGGGCGCGCATATAACAGAACATGTCGACCATCCTCGTACACCGAAACAATGTATTTCTAACCGTGATGGGAAATATATTATGACGTATTAATTACGAGGTTATTGGATTTAGTTTCAAGCGATCATCTGTTTTATTTATACAACACTCCAAGGCGCAGGAATCAAGGCGTTATGGAACGTACCTGCTATTACGGGGGGTGTAGCTCAGTGGTAGAGCGCTCGCTTCGCATGTGAGAAGTCCCGGGTTCAAACTCCGGCACCTCCAAGCCCATTGCAATTTTTAGATGTGAAGCATCTTATGGCGAAGCTTAATCCGGTGGTGGTGGTGGTGGTGGTGGTGGTGTGCCGCGTGCCCACCCTTACTGCGCATGCGCAAACAGTTAAAGAAAAAATAAAAATAAAAAAACCTCCTCTCCCCCTCCCTCTCCTCTAGGCATCCCTCCCCACGGCAACCACACCCTCACTGCGCATGCGCCTCCCTTCCTCTCTCCCCTCTTACACTCCCCCCTCTCTCCATCCCTGCCCGCGGCGTCTAACTCCCCCCTGCGCATGTGCGTCCCCCCCCTCTCTCTCCTCTCCTACGCTCCCCCCCTCTCTCCTCTACGCATCCCTGCCCACGGCGTTCACACTCCCACTGCGCATGCGTGTCACCCCCCTTTCTCTCCTCTCCTCCGCTTCCCCCTCTCTCGCCTCGCGACGCCGACGCAGGCAGCGTCTGCTAGCGAGTTTCTTGGTTGAAAAAACCGACTGCTCGCGCTGCACAACCGTTCACTGGCCATCCCGTATATATGGCAATGGATCTTGACCTCCAAGGTGGTGCCGGTGGAAGATTTCGCCTGTGCGTTGTTGAACAATAAAAATTCGCAGCGTGCGCGTTAACTAAAAGCGGAGTGCGGGTCTCTGTGTCCAGTCGGAGTCTTCTGTCTCTCATTGCCCATTAGCAGCGATTGGCATGTTCCAGTAGGAAACACTGTTCCATCACTGCCTGCTTTGCGCCTCCCCAGTTTTCTCTCCTGCGCAACGCTGCGATTAGCGCCAGCGTCAACGCCGCCGCCAGTGTAAGCGTTAGCGCCCGCTGCTTCACATCTACACATGGTTCCCTTTAGCGGGAGATGGTGTAATTTTTTTTCTTAAATTTTCTACTAAAATATCGCAATATATGGTACCGTAACTTCTCACTGCGCATGCTAGGGCGCGCATATAACAGAACATCTCGACCATCCTCGTACACCGAAACAATGTATTTCTAACCGTGATGGGAAATATATTATGACGTATTAATTACGAGATAATTGGATTTAGTTTCAAGCGATCATCTTTTTTATTTTTACAACACTCCAAGGCGCAGGAATCAACGCGTTATGGAACGTAACTGCCATAACGGGGGGTGTAGCTCAGTGGTAGAGCGCTCGCTTTGCATGTGAGAAGTCCCGGGTTCAAACCCCGGCACCTCCAAGCCCATTGCAATTTTTTTCTTACTTTTTCTACTAAAATATCGCAATATATGGTACCGTAACTTCTCACTGCGCATGCTAGGGCGCGCATATAACAGAACATCTCGACCATCCTCGTACACCGAAACAATGTATTTCTAACCGTGATGGGAAATATATTATGACGTATTAATTACGAGATAATTGGATTTAGTTTCAAGCGATCATCTGTTTTATTTATACAACACTCCAAGGCGCAGGAATCAAGGCGTTATGGAACGTACCTGCTATTACGGGGGTGTAGCTCAGTGGTAGAGCGCTCGCTTCGCATGTGAGAAGTCCCGGGTTCAAACCCCGGCACCTCCAAGCCCATTGCAATTTTTCCTTACTTTTTCTACTAAAATATCGCAATATATGGTACCGTAACTTCTCACTGCGCATGCTAGGGCGCGCATATAACAGAACATCTCGACCATCCTCGTACACCGAAACAATGTATTTCTAACCGTGATGGGAAATATATTATGACGTATTAATTACGAGGTTATTGGATTTAGTTTCAAGCGATCATCTCTTTTCTTTATACAACCCTCCAGGGAGCACGAATCAACGCGTTATGGAACGTACCTGCCATAACTGGGGTGTAGCTCAGTAGTAGAGCGCTCGCTTTGCATGTGAGAAGTCCCGGGTTCAAACCCCGGCACCTCCAAGCCCATTGCAATTTTTTTCTTAAATTTTCTACTAAAATATCGCAATATATGGTACCGTAACTTCTCACTGCGCATGCTAGGGCGCGCATATAACAGAACATCTCGACCATCCTCGTACACCGAAACAATGTATTTCTAACCGTGATGGGAAATATATTATGACGTATTAATTACGAGATAATTGGATTTAGTTTCAAGCGATCATCTTTTTTATTTTTACAACACTCCAAGGCGCAGGAATCAACGCGTTATGGAACGTACCTGCTATTACGGGGGTGTAGCTCAGTGGTAGAGCGCTCGCTTCGCATGTGAGAAGTCCCGGGTTCAAACCCCGGCACCTCCAAGCCCATTGCAATTTTTTCTTAAATTTTCTACTAAAATATCGCAATATATGGTACCGTAACTTCTCACTGCGCATGCTAGGGCGCGCATATAACAGAACATCTCGACCATCCTCGTACACCGAAACAATGTATTTCTAACCGTGATGGGAAATATATTATGACGTATTAATTACGAGATAATTGGATTTAGTTTCAAGCGATCATCTTTTTTTATTTTTACAACACTCCAAGGCGCAGGAATCAACGCGTTATGGAACGTACCTGCTATTACGGGGGGTGTAGCTCAGTGGTAGAGCGCTCGCTTCGCATGTGAGAAGTCCCGGGTTCAAACCCCGGCACCTCCAAGCCCATTGCAATTTTTTTCTTACCTTTTCTACTAAAATATCGCAATATATGGTACCGTAACTTCTCACTGTGCATGCTAGGGCGCGCATAAAACAGAACATCTCGACCATCCTCGTACACCGAAACAATGTATTTCTAACCGTGATGGGAAATATATTATGACGTATTAATTACGAGGTTATTGGATTTAGTTTCAAGCGATCATCTGTTTTATTTATACAACACTCCAAGGCGCAGGAATCAAGGCGTTATGGAACGTACCTGCTATTACGGGGGTGTAGCTCAGTGGTAGAGCGCTCGCTTCGCATGTGAGAAGTCCCGGGTTCAAACCCCGGCACCTCCAAGCCCATTGCAATTTTTTCTTAAATTTTCTACTAAAATATCGCAATATATGGTACCGTAACTTCTCACTGCGCATGCTAGGGCGCGCATATAACAGAACATCTCGACCATCCTCGTACACCGAAACAATGTATTTCTAACCGTGATGGGAAATATATTATGACGTATTAATTACGAGATAATTGGATTTAGTTTCAAGCGATCATCTTTTTTATTTTTACAACACTCCAAGGCGCAGGAATCAACGCGTTATGGAACGTACCTGCTATTACGGGGGTGTAGCTCAGTGGTAGAGCGCTCGCTTCGCATGTGAGAAGTCCCGGGTTCAAACCCCGGCACCTCCAAGCCCATTGCAATTTTTTCTTACCTTTTCTACTAAAATATCGCAATATATGGTA
>JALIZH010031401.1:0-158267 GCA_030522465.1 Rhipicephalus appendiculatus | reverse complement strand
GAGACCCCGCACATTATATCCGGGGACTTCAAATTGTTTGCACAAGTCGCGGCAACAGTGATTTACAACTTTATTAAAACAAAACAACATAATCAACAAAATAACAATGGAAGAGACAAAGTGGGAGAGCTCAATTCAGGCCCACTGACTAAATAGATAAGTATTGATTAGCATTTCATTATAATTTACATGTGTTCAACACCACGCTAAGCAAAAATAATTTTTTAATGTAATGGCTCCGGCTAGCTGGGAAACAAGTAACAGGAGCCCCGCCAGTCACCTCTTTCACCCGAGAATCGGAAAGATCTTCAGCAGTTCACTACAGTAGCAACAACCAATGTGATTCACTTATGCAGATTAACTAAAAAGGAAAAAGGTGGCACAAGGAAAAAATGCCAAAACAACAAGGTTCAACACAGGGTGTCCTTGCACTATAGCCACTGTTGTTCTGTAATGGCACAATTTTTTCTGTTGTCAGTACTATTTCTTGATTTACTGGCACAGTGCTTGTGCCATTACAGAAACTTTACAATAGCTGTCACCACCAAAGTTACTAAACGTTTCTCCATGCACTTATACAAGAATTTATCAGACATCAAAATCACTCTGCACTGTTTGTGATTATGTGTATACATGTATATATATATATATATATATATATATATATATATATATATATATATATATATATATATATATATATATATATATATATATATATATATATATATATATATATGACTAGAAGAATTTCCATCAAAAATAGACATGTTAACAAATTTCTGTAAGATGAATCACAATGATGGGGTTCCTTTTGCCATTTCTGAAATAGCATTTGTCGTCGGCTCGAGAAGTTACATTAGCTTAGCCAACTATCCACGCCACAAGTGCTGCCATAGCAATTCTCACAACACACAGCAATCAGTTTGAATAAGACTTGCATGCTTGGTAGTTTCAAGAAAAGTGCGCGAAAAACGTGGACGAAGAGAGACGAGAACAGCACAAGCGCATGTGCGCTTGTGCTGTGCTGTTCCCGTCTCTCTTCGTCCACGTTTTTCGCGCACTTTTCATGAAACATGGAATACCAACTCGCCCAACAGTCCATTCTTCTATGCTTGGTAGAATGCTTAACCTTAATACAGACTAGATTTTGCTTGAAGGCTTCCTTAATCACCAATACTTGATCACCAAAGCAAAAAGCCAAACTAAAAGTCCTGAATTTTTTTTCATAACACCGTGTGCCATTAGCTTTTTAGAAGTACAGTAACAAAGAGGTAAGTCATTTTATTCAGTAAAGAAATTTTCATTATTACTGCAGGCCCTCTGTGACGTAGCACTGACTATCCATTGCTCCAGTTTAACATTCACGAATGTGTATTGGAGACATCGAATATAGGCAGCAGATGAAACACTGTGGCTTTTTTGACGAGTGCTCCATGCCATGACATCATGACGGCTACAGGACTACCCAGTCATCAGAAGCCCCTCCTGACTGTACACCACACAGTAGGCCAAAAATAGAATGTGATCACTGCAGTGCGTGAATAACTGCAGGTAATAAATTAAAGTGCAGCAGTCTGTAAAAGGCCATGTGTTTGTAAACATCCTACTCCAGCTCAGTGGCTGCAACAGTTCAAGACAACTAACAATGAAGTTAACCAAAACCAGAGCTTTCATGTGGCAGAGCATATTTACTTTGAGATAGGCTGCGATGAAACATGAAAGCAGAGGCGACATGACGTGGACTAGTCTTCATTACCCGCTTTCTTCTCTAACCTCACAGTTTGTGACGTTGCCTCAAAAAAACATTACTGCTAAAGTTTTACAGATGAAGTAGTCGAGTAGCTTGAACAAAAAAAAAACATAAACATAAGCAGAGGAGGCAATGTCCTGGAATGATACTGCATTATGTAAAAAGTGCAGCCATTCACCAGAAAACTTGACTGAATATTTTTAAAGAAACAGCCATGTGGATCTTCCTCTACGTGTTTGCACTTTGCAGCCTGACCGATGAAAAGTTACCTAAACATGTCTCACTGACTAGCGTGTCAATCCATCCGTGAGCCAAAGTGGATAGAAAATATTTTTTCAGGAGCAATGGCCCTAAGACTGCTGCCATTTGGAATGATCCGGTTGTGGCTAAACTGAAGCTTATAGGCCACTGACTAATGTCGATATCATCTCAACTATGCTAACTGTTTGCAAGTGGTGCCCTGCAGCAACAGGCACTTCCTACATTGGCTTGCACAACTTGCCCAGTTATCGCATCTCAAGCAGCAATCGTCTTAACCTTTGAGAAATTTATTCCGGTTGATACAAGAACTTTCGAGCAGCATTCACAGCATTTAGGCTCTTGAGGCATTTGCAGGACTCAATATTGCTGTTGTAAGTAGATTGGTGTAACTGCGCTTTTGACCCCATGTTGTACTTCCGGCACATCCTGGTAAGATCTCCGTTTGTCTCTCTTGCAATAATGGCATGACTTGTGCAAGTCTATTAATCGGAAAATTCTGCCTCACTGTTTTGTCAATTCAAGGCTGTTATGTTTGCTTGTCATAAAGTGAAGGTTAAAGACTTTCACCAAATGAATCATTTTTTTTTACCTCATCGATCAGCCTTGTGGCTCACTGACAAACTGAACATACGCTGTAACAAGTTGCCAGCAGATGGCACAGTTGGTGCACAAGCTGCGAGACACTTTTGATCGCATTTTATTTTTGGCTGACTACGTACCTTCGAATGCCCTACAGCATGTGGTGACGCTGCATGTGAGTCTGCAAATAGTCCCTCCTGGTGAAGGACCTTGGGCAGGCAGTACACCGGAACTGCCCCCCAGTCGTGTGCTGCCGCATGTGCACAGTCAGGTTGGACTTCTGTCGGAAAGCACGCGAGCAAACGGTGCACTTAAACGGTTTCTCGCCCGTGTGCACGCGCATGTGGGCCACCAGGTGACCCTCCCGGCTCAACTCGCGGAAGCAGATGTTACACGTGTACCTCTTTTCTGGCCTGCCAGGACACCTGTGCTTCTCCAAGAGCACCGCACTCAAGTATGTGCGGAGGCAAAAGGGGCATTTGTGTAGCCCGGGCGAGGCATTGCTGTCTGCTCCATCTAGGGAGCCCTCGATGTATTCGTCACTGCCGTAATGAGCGAAATCTTCCGGTGCATCTTGAGTGTCTTCGTCGGGGTCGATGGCCGGCGAGCTCTGCTGTGGCTCCGCTTTCGGATGCACCACTCCTGTTGATAGTTGGGAGGAGGCTTTGGGACAGGAGACTGCAAAGAGTAAACATGACGTGTCACGTAAACACCACCACAGAATCATTTCACACAGATGTGAGAATGTCATGCACTTCTGAACAATCAACTTGGTGTATGTAGGCTTTGCTAACAAAATACTTCGCAAAAATCCTTTGGACTAGCGCAAACAGCTATGTATGCTGCCACGATCATTTGAAGATACCTAAAAATGTCAAAGCAACAGTCCACAAAAGAACCAAGGGATGGTGATTTCTCTGTATGAAGACACCTGCATCTCATTGATGTTTGCATTCACAAAAACAGTGGTGCGAATCTAGGCACGCCATTCAACTCCAATGACACTGGGCACTTCAAAAGAATTAGCTACGATTGCTTAGCTTCAGAGCAAAGAAACTACTCAGTAAATTCAGTGACCGTCAACAGGAAATGTGCAACATAGGCAGAAAATCTTATAATGAACTAAAGTTGGGTATCATTTTAGAAGGCAGTGGCATTGCCACCTGAAAGGCCGATGCCCACAAGTCTGCACCAATGGGCATACACTTTACATTGATGTCATAAGCTGCGCGATCAACCGCCTTACCACGGGAGAACATAACTGTGTACATGAGTGGACAATTTCTTCAGTCATGGAGGCAATCTGCTGCCGTGATTCGGTCATCTCGCCGGCGCCTCTCCTGCCTCCTTACGTTGTACCCAACAACAGAAAAAACACAGCAGAAAGAAAAGCTGGGAAAATAGAAAGGCCTGCAACACACTGCGATTTTCACTACAATCAATGAGAAGTCAGGAACCCTGGGTAGGTCCTCCCGAAAACGTATGTCATGCCTGCCAATTATCATCACCGTACACTTCCAAAGATGCTAATGGCACAGAAAAGAGGAAACAAGGACGTTGAGCACCTATATGCGTGCTGTGAAATTACAATGCACTAATTCACAGAATGTTTAAACAGCTGCAAATGACAACTTGTACTGTCACACAAGTCCACACATTAGTACTGAACTACATATAGAGGGCAACCGCAGCAACACAGTAGTTTTGAAACAGAATAATTCCGTGATGGTTGTTTTGCTTGCGCACAAAACCCAGTTACATTGCATGACCACAAAATGGTGTAATGGTAGCCTGGCCACCATAGACTTTCAGCTGCACAAATGAGAACACTTGATACAGCCTGCAAAAGAAAAATGAGAAAATAGATAGCTATAGAAAATTCTGATATCTATATCCATTTTTCTGTATAACAGAAAAGCTATGCCTTCACTTAACTGCTATCGTGGATGATGACAGCATTTGACTGCCTGGTTTTGCCAAATTCTTCTCGATTTATTTTAGCCATAGTCAAACAAAATTCAGGGTCCTTTAACAAAAGACGATTCTGCAAATCCTATTAACATCCTTTTCTGAGAAATAAAGGTCAGCAGTGTAAACGTGGCACCCTAGAAGAAGAAGGATGGCTGTTTGGAAGTTCAGAGCACAATAAAACACACAAAACAGCAGCTACAATAGGACACTTATACAAATCTACAATTTGCAACATAGCTGCAATAAAAAGGCTACAAATATACCAAGCTCAACTGCAATGCAGCAGTCACATGGAATGTGTATTTGGCGCAGTGGCTAGTGACTGTGCCATGTCCAGTTAACACAGCACTATAACCATACCGGTAGCATGGCCAAACATCTGTTGCTTGGTGTCACACTTTAGATAAGCAATCCCATGACACAGGCTTGGTCAAAGTCGCAGTGAGGTTATCTTTTAGTGGAATACGGATGGGTTGCATGAAAAATACAACATAGTGCAGATGTTCTGCATGTTACATTTTCTAATAGACAGAGCTTTATTTTCATTGTTGTATTGAATGCAATGTGACGATACCAAGTGCATGAAACTTCAACTGAATCATGGGGTTGCATGCCCGAAACCAAAACGCAGTCTAAGAGGAATGCAGCAGTGTAAAGACTTGAAATAAGATTCAAACTCCTGGGGTTATTTACACCTAAACTTATAAAAATGTACACAAGCATTTTTGTGCTCTGCTCCTATCAAACTACACCCATTGTAGTATGGAGTCGCACCCAGAACTTCACACTTGAGGATGCACTCATTGAACAGTATAGATAAGGTACTGTGACCTAAAAAATTTGCAGTGCTCTGGAGTCACAAAGTACGAGAATTTATGATTAGTATTACTGTTCAAGAGGTTCAGAAATTATGAAACAGTAAAAATGTTGGCTAGGCGCTTCATTTTACACAACCCTACATAAAACGCAGTTCACACTCCAAAATGAGCGAGTTCGTATTATCAATAGGTAGAAAATGTGCCTTCTACATTGTCGCCCAACACATAAAATTGCCCTGACACTGCAACACATGTATCACTTGAAAGTAAAGCCTTGTGAATGAGCTTTGAAGGATATGTCAAAGGTACATCAATGTTAGGATTGATGTGAAAAGGCCATTGAATATTTGCTCAACAAGAAGAATGTGACAATATCTGGGGCCAATATCACAAAAACACGATAGAATGACAAACACAGAGTCCAGTCGATGGCCTTGCAGTGATAATAGAAATACCCCAGTTTTCTGTGGAGATTCGAAGAGCAGGTTGCTGGCCGAAACCTGGAAAAAGAGTTAATCTGTTCCATAAACCAGAATCAATCTTATGCAAGCCAAATTGACCCGATCAAGTGTGAATAACTTGAACTTAAAATAAAGGTTGATGGGATGATAAACATTTCAGGAGGCCAACAGTTGTAGATTCCAGCCTGTCTTGGAAGGCAAGATCCCTTGCCGAAACATTAGCCACAACCTGACACATCTCTTGTTTGATCACTGCTGTGTTGTTACCGGCACAGAGAAAAAAGGACGATTCATTAACAACTGGAAAGTCTTATTGAAGACAAGGAATATAAGCAATGACAAGCTTTTTGTGTGCACACCCAGCAGAATATAGATACGGGTTAAATCAACAGCATCATTCGTGATAGAAGATGCCTCACAGTGAAAGAAGCAGCACTGAAGTGTTTACTCTCAAAGTAGGCAACCTCCTGCAACTTCAACATCCACTGATATAAGAACCACAAGCAACTAGCCATCCTGTTGCATAACACTACACAGCCAAATATGCTGGTGTAAAAGACAACACGTCTGCAGAAGAAATGGGGAGACACCAGCCTCATTTTGGCACGTCGATTTACACTATACAGTAGGGGGGTTGGCGCAGTAAGAGCAGTGGGCGACGAAGTAAATGCAGGTTCCAAACTTCAATCTCATCAAAAGTTGGTGAAAAATTATGAAATTACTTGTACAGACATTACGGTCTGTCCTGCATGGAGTCAAAGACTACATATGAACTTCAGAAAACTTACTTCTGCACTTTTACACCCATAAGCAAAAAAAAAAGTGCATTCAGAGAGAGGGGAACAGATCGGAACTAATTTTGATAGGTCTCGAGCTCACACGCTACAGCTCGGCACGCCACTGCTTTTGCACTTTGTGCCCACTGAAATATGGTGAGCACGGATGTTAATCACATGAGAGGCCTCACACTCGGTACCTTAGATGGGTGTTCACCAAGACCCAGAACTTTGAGGGTTTCAGATTTAAATATTCCATGAAGATAACTGCAAGAAAATCAAGCAAGGTCAACAAAAAAAAAATGTAGAAGTCAAACAGAAAACATAATAAACAAATGAAACAAGATTAGCACAAATGACACTGCCACATGTACAAGACAGAAAAGAAAAAAAAAACCAAAGGCATTCACATTTCTCACAGTACCAACTGTAGAGACATTAAAAAAAAGAAAATTTGTGGTGCCTGTTCGAAAATTGGAAATATATCAGTGTGGCATCTGTCTTCCATCCAAAAAGCCATCTTTGAAAAACAGCGATGGAGATTCTCCAAGAAAAACGGCGTGTCATTCAGCCACTGACTGGACCACCAAAAGCTACGTGGGTTTTTAATATGCCTCTGGCACCTCCTTGAAATCAAAATCAGCAATGCCTAGTCAATGCAAAAGCCGGCAACTGTGTTGAATACAAGGGGAAAAACATAGCTTATATATTCAGTTCTTTACGCTAACCATATCTAACATTGTTAAGAGGCTACATAACCTGTAATGCTGAACCTTTGCACATCTCTCTCATTAACTGGAACATCTGTTAATTGGAACATACAATTCTGGTTCCTTGAAACTCTCTTTAATGAGATTCTACTCTATAACTAAAAGACACCTTTTGCTGTGATTCTTAGATTTCATACTTTTCATCCTAATGCACTTCATGCTCTGTGCATGTTTCCAATGGTGAAGAAGGTCAAGCAGATGAATCAATACAGAACTGCATAACAGTGCAACAATCTGAATTCATGCCTCTCATCAGGCTGTACAAGCATCAATCAAATAAGGTTAATGTGTGCCATTGTTTGCATTTGGTACTTTTAAGGATATGAGCAGCCCACAAACACACAGAAATGCACTGGAAAAAAAATTGCCTGCCTCGTTCCATTAAAAAGTCAGAGGTAGTATGCAAACTGCCAACAAGCGTTTTTACAGGATGTCTTTTTTAATGTACCTGGGATTCCTCCAACTTCTTTCTAAAGAACACTAACAACTGCATTGGTAATAATGACCACATGTTTTAGTCCCATTTTGTGTGAAAATGACGTATATGTTACTTCCGGTGAAAGATCACAATCTGAAAAAAAAAAATGCAATTTTGTTCTCTTACACTCTAGGCTATAACACGCTTTACACAAATAACACAAGCATGATATCTTAATTTTTAGCTGATTGCCTGCTTGACGTTTGCACAATACTGCTACCTATCCCAAAGATCCAGCAGCAAGAACAGTTGAAACTTTTAAATGGAAAACAGCTGTGTATCTAACGAAGAAACAAGCCCTTGAACCACTACCCTTCTTTTACAACTGGTTAATGTAACACAAGCACACTGGTAAAGACTTGACCATCTTTCTTCAAAGGCTAGAACAAGACAAGCTCCTTTAATGCTGTGTGTTTTCCATCTCACTCCCCTGCCACAGGAATAGTTTCACAAAAGGCTTTTTGCCACAGCCCTCACACCCAAAATGCCCCCCACATGCTGTCAAAAGGATACTTCATTAGGTGAGAAGCATGGCACACCCAGATGAGCTTCGCTGCCCACATTGCCTCAGTCACTGTAAGAGACGGACACTTTATGCACCAATTATTTTGCTAAACCTTGATAAAGTAGTTGATAAATCAGCTTGCAAAGATACTACCACATTTTTTTCTTCATATCCTCTCTATTGAGACGCTGCATTTTGTTACCATTCCACGTAACCTACGGCCAAAACTTCAGAGACAGAGTTCAAACTGGAATGGAACACAGGCATTCCCCATGGTAGTAAAGTATTCTACCACAGAGAATCCAGTGCTTGAAACTCTTTTGGAAAAGGCATCACGTCAGGCAAGGAGTCACATTAGCAGCTATGCAAATATTGCGGTGCAGAAGTATAGAATTGCACCGGTTGTCGCACCATGTGAAATGAGTAACGAGTGGATAGTTTAAAGTTGCTTACGCATTACAAAGGAGTCAGTAGCACCAATGGTTGGGCGAGTTGGTATGAGTTCATGATTATGCAACAGCGCAACAAAAAACACAATACACTCACGTTGAAGAAGACACAAAGACAAGCGCCGGTGCTTCGTGTTTTTCATTGTGCCGTTTTATAGTCACAAAGGACTCGGCCATAATTTGCCATCATCATCAGCCACAGCATCAACAAACAGCGCAGCCACGTGGGTGGACATGCCTTACAGACGTGTAGTGGGCACCTTTGCTACTTTGGGAAATCGATGATGAATTATAGTGTAGTGGCCACTTTGCAACTGTGCTTGCGGTAGGCACCCTAAGAGAGCTTACAACGGGCTCAAGGCCACTCCTCCAGCAAGTGCTGTTACTGTGCTGCATTTTCCGTGCTGGCCTAGAAATTCTCAAGAAATGGATGGAAGAAATGTGGCAAGAAATGGATGGAAGACGAAGAATAGACTGAGGAGCTCATTTCCTGTTAAACATGCATTGCAGGACAATCAAAATGCTCATTCACATTTACCAATCTAACAATGCTTCAAAACACATCCATAAATTTTGGCTTTAGCAGCGCTTCCTCAGTGACAGGCTCTGATATTGCAGGGAATAGAGAAGAAAGTCTTTTGTTGACTTAATTTTTCATTTCTAAGTTGCAAGCACCTTGTTCATTAATACTAAAACAGTTACACACTACACTGACAACACGATCAGTCTTGAGAAAACCTGCATCAACTAAGAACAGTATCATGAACATAATTCAAAAGAACAAGTAATACAACAGTACCACAGAGCGTCACGTCCTTTAAATTAAGCAAGAAATGCTACTGTGCCAGTTTCGCACACAAGGGTGAATGGAAGCACTGAGCACGATACTACACACGATACTTGCACAGCTCTTTGTAACTGCCTTCATTTTCTTGTAGCCTGCCAGCCTACACGTTTTGAGGTCATCTGCTAGTCAGGTTTATGATTCGTATAGCTCCAGTTCACTGACTTGCTAATTTCTTTAGTTTAACCAAGCTGCTCAAGAGTGCTCTGCAGGATGAGTTCTCAAACAATGCTAATTTGTATTGCTTTTTCAGGATTATTATTAGGTTATGCAAACGAGCATAAACATTTTTTTTTTCAACTACAAATTTTAAGTTTAAGATAAGAGTTCCTCCTGTACCAGAGTAAAAAGTGGCAATGACAAAGCTGCAGTTTGGTGATTTGCTGTTGATGACAATGTGCACTTTCATGACAAAATGCCATTCGAAATGTGGTTTCTCGTACTAAACTGGCTGCAACAAGAACTTGTGAAAAGTTTACAATAATTAATCGTTTCCTAGATTTTACATACCAAAACCACAATATTATATGAGGCATGCCATAGCTGAAGCATTCAGAAATTTCGACCCCCCAGGGGTTTTTAGACGTGCACCTAAATGCAAATTCATGAGTCTTCAGCATTTTCACCTCCTATTTAAAACGTGACTGCCGTGGCTGGGATCGAACCCACAACCTTTGGGTCAGCTGCTGAGCCCCTTAACTACAGTACCACCAGGGTGACTATTAAAAATGATAGGCTGATAAGGCTGATGGGAGTTAGCATGATTATGTCTTGGAGGGTGCAAACCCGTGCTTCATTGCCGCTGGTGTGGCTTTGGGGGAGTGGTCAAGTGCCCATTTTGCATCCCCCCTGCCGATACCCATAGCTTATGAATTAAAAGACAGAAAAAAAGAGTAGAGTGGATATGAAAATAAACAGGGGAAGCGGACTTTAAGAAGAAAAAAACCAGCAGATCCCACGCATTGTGGGAATCAATGTAATGCAAAGCAGCCAGCAAGGAGCAAATGATGGTGGGCATAACATGCACGTCATGATTTCCTTGTAAGATCCTGTCATTTATGTTCGTCATAGAGTTAGGTCCCGCAATACCAATTTTGGTGTATGTCAAGCTAGCGAAACGACCGCAAGTGCACCATGAGCGTGGCATGTAAATCACGTTGTACATGACATGCATGTCATGATTTTCATGTTACTACCTGCCATTTATGTTCGTCATACAGTTACGTCGGGCAATACCACATTTGGTGTATATCGAGCCAGCAAACTGGCCGCTAGCGCACCATGAGCGTGGCATGCAAGTCATGCCTGTACATGACATGTCATGATTTTTATATTACCACCTGCCATTTATGTTCATCATAGAGTCCCGTCAGGTGATACCAATTTTGGTGTGTATAAAGCTAGCGAAACGGCCATGAGCACATCATGAGCGTGTCTTGTAAATCATGTTGTACATGACATGGATGTCATGATATTCATTTTACCATCTGTTAATTATGTTAGTCATACAGTCATGCCACGCCATAACGATATTGCTGTATATCAAGCTAGCGAACCGGACGTGAGTGAACCATGAGCGTGGCATGTAAATCATGCTGTATATGAAATGTATGTCATGATTGTCATGTTACCGCCTGTAATTAATGTTTGCTATACAGTCACGACACCCAATACCAAATTTGGTACATGTCAAGCCAGCTAAACAGCCACGAATGCACCATGAGCATGGCATATATGTATCATGAACGCATCATGATTTTCAAGAACATCTACCTGGCATCTATATTAGTCATACAGAAATGTCTCGTCATACCAATTTAGGCATATATCACATTAACGAAACGGCGGCTAGAACACCACGGCCATGGCATGTAAACCATGACATTCATGACCAGTAGCTTAAACAAGGGGGGGTCAGGGTGGTCCTGACCCCCCCCCCCCCCGTGTTCAGACTGGGGAGGGGGGGGTCATTCCCATGCAAGTGTCCCCCCCTCCCCCCCCCCCCTTCAAGGAGCACTTCCAAAGAGCAGAAACTGTACAAAAGTAAAAGCAGCTACTTTTGGTTTCAAAAGGCAATGTAGAACATGAGCTCTCTGAAATGTTATGCATTACATCTGACGTACTGCAAATGTTTATTATGCTTGGCTTTAAAATGCAACGGGACACCGTTTCATTTTTTCAAGTTTGTTTCAAGGCCTGATATTAATTTTTGTATAATTAAAAATAACACCCATGTTTATAAAACCAACATGGCCCCCGTGGCACAATGTCTGTCCCCCCCCTTGCCATTTTGCCGGATTTACGCCACTGTTCATGACAAGTCATGATTTTCATGATATGAGCTGTCATTTATGTTCATTACACAGTCATGTTATGCCACACCAATTTTGGTATAAATCCCATTAACAATACCGTCCGGAGAGCACAAGGTTGTAGGCGGCTAGATAGATACACTCAAACTCGCCATAGTTCGCTAAGAAATGCTTCGCATTTAAAAGTGCACCTGGGCAGGTCACATAATGCGAAGGACAGATAACTGAGGGTTAGCTAGAGCAAAGGAGTGGATACCAAGAGATGGGAAACATAAGTGAGGATGGCAGAAGGTTAGATGAAGTGACGAAATCAAGAAGTCCACAGGCATAAAATGGAATCAGTTCGCATAAGATAGGGTAAAGTGACAATCATTGGGAGAGTTTGTTTCCTGGAATACACGAAAAGTAGGCTGGAAATGATGATGACGAAAAAAATTATCAGTAGAACAGACTCTAATCAGCATCTTCTAACCATAGGCGTGTGCACTAGGGGGGCAGGGGGGCGGCCGCCCCCCCTAGTCACCCATGAGGTGGGGGGTGTGCAAAGCCAGCCCAATACATTGACATAATAGGGGGGGGGGGGGGGGGTGCAAATACAGCCCCATACATTGACACAACAGGGAGGGGGAGTGCTGCGACAAACCTTTGCCCCCCCCCCCCCCCTATGAAGGGGAACCCTGCGCACGCCTATGCTTCTAAAATATACCAAAACTTGCAATGGCATCTAGCCATTCCAATATGTTGAACCAACTGGCCAAAAATGTGCCTCTATGCCATGCACTAAGTCAAAGTGACAAGTTCTAGCACTCTAAGTGCCGAAACTGTGGCATGATTGAGAGGCATGCCATAGTGGAGAACTAGAGATTAGTTTTGATCCTACTTTGCCTCCCGCAGGGGAATTCTGTATTTTTTTCCTGCAAATAAACAATGTTCAATGTCCGCCGCGGTGGAGCAGTGGTTATGGTGCTCGGCTGCTGACCCGAAGGTCGCGGGTTCAATCCCAGCTGCGGCGGTCACATTTCAATGGAGGTGAAATGGTAGAGGCCCGTGTACTGTGCGATGTCAGTGCACGTTAAAGAACACCAGATGGTCAAAATTTCCGGAGCCCTCCACAACGGCTTCTCTCATAATCATATCTTGGTTTTGGGACGTTAAACCCCAGATTATTAGTTTTGATCATATGAGCTTCTTTAACACACACCAAAAAACCAAGTAACAATGATTTGTCTACATTTCGCGCTTGATGAATTGTGGCGGCCACAGTTGGTTGTCTCACTTTCATCGTTGAGGTCAGCAGATGAACACCTTCACCATTAGCTACTAAGGTGGGCAACATTTAGGGCAAATCAGGAGGCCTTCCACGTGGCACTAAACAGCGTACACCCCGCCATTCAGTTCACGTGTGAAACAGAGAAAGACAATGTCTTGCCTTTTTTGGATGTGCTGGTATGTAGAGCTGATAATGGCAGGATGGAAACGACAGTGTACCGGAAGCAAATGTGACACCGGGAATTTCATGTCCTTTCAATGTCATCACCCGACCGAGCACAAGCGGTCCATTGTGAGGACTTTCTTGTCACGTTGTGATGCGGTGTGCTCTAATCAGCAGTTGTGGCTACGTGAAGTGGAAAACGTGGTTGGTGCACTGGAACGACGACATTATCCCAGAAAGTTTATTAACAACACCCAGGAGCGCATGTGAAAAGGAACGAAGAGTGCACCACGAGAAAAGATGATGTCCATTGTGTCTATTCCTTACGTTCATTGTATTTCAGACACTGTTCAGAGAGCCTTGTGTCCGCTGGGCATAGAAACTGTTTTTAAGCCTTATTACACCTTTGCTAATGTGTTCGCTAGGCCCAAAGACTGCATACCTGCGAACGATCAAAGTGGGGTTGTTTACAAAGTACAATGTGGGGATAGCAATGCTACTTACATCGGCGAAACAGGCAGGAAAATATCAACGAGGCTCAAAGAACACAGAGGAGATGCACTTAAGCCACCCATGCCACGTGTTCCAAGACAGAGCTCGTTGAACACTGCTGGACAACAGGGCATACCTCTGACTTCAACAATGCAACGACGCTGGCTTGGGAACAAAGGTAGGGGGAAAAGATATTTCCTGGAATCGTGGTTCCATACGTTGCGACAAATTGGCTTGCAAGAACAACCGCGGCCCCCCTACCGGACATTTACAGGGACATATGGGACTAACAGTGGAATGGGCGATCTCCGCTCATTTGGTGTCAGTGTATACTGAGGATGCCAGTCGCATAGGTGGCGAAACATCTATGTAATTTTGTTACATTTTTGTTAAGATGGAGTAAATCCTTTAGAATCATGTTTATAGTTGCATAACCCCCCCCTTTTTTTTTAATCCTTTACTTTGTTGAGACAACTACCTGTTTTGGTATTCACGTAGGTATATTGACATCCACTACTCTATGTTCAACCGTATTTAACTTCTTTTTCACCAATATTCCTTTGCAACGCCGCCCACGCAATGCCCGACATGGGGCCTGTGGAGTACTCACAAATAAACCTCTACATCAGGTATACACATGCAGTTAATAAGAGTCGTTATTTACATTTTCGAACATAGTTCCGGATGCTCGACTTTTCGACGGCACCGCTAATTAATTCGGTGGTGTCGTGGGAGGAACCTGAAACCGGTGCTATTCCCGCGTTTGTTCACACGATTGAGTAAACGTAGGGCGTCCTTTTGCCGTGCAGCTTTCAAGGGAGTTTCAACGTCCACAAAGCTGTCGTAAGTGTATAGCCTCTACGAGGACAGCTGCGGCTGGCGTCGCTTGGTAGCCCAGGAAATTCAAACGGGGTGGACACACGCGATGCGTGAGAGAAGTGTCGATTCCCGTGAAACCTGGCACGAGAAGACAATGGCAAGGTTCTATCTGGTGTCGCGACACGTTCCAACCGCTGACACTGGCAAAGTTTCAACGCCAGACAGAACCTTGTTCAAGTGGTTTCGTTGTAGGACGCCGCACGTCGGACGCCATGACAAGTAGCACGCGTCGGCCTACCGCCACAAATGAACATGTTGCCGTCGCAAAGGTCGTCGCTGATTATGAAGTCGGCGACACCGACTGAACCAGGCTTGGCACGCAGCAGCGAGATGTTTCTCCCGAGCCGACAGAAAAGGACTTTCTTCCCAACGTCACACTAGCGTGCGAAAGAGCGAGATTTGATGCGGGAACGCGGGAACTGCCGGAAGAAGACGACGTAAACATTCTGCGATAACTGGCGCTAATCGCCGCGCTACAGCATGAGACACTGCGAAGTGAGATAAGCGGAGAGCTTCGATAGCTCCGCGCAAGTTCGTCCGTGCTCGATTAAGCGAGATGCGCTGCTGTTGATTTACCATGGCGGCCGCCATTGCGTGATGCCGCGAACGATGCCACCTACTGCAATGCTACAATTGTTGATCAACTAAACGACAATAAATAAACAAACCTAACTCATCGTTTATTTTTATACATATATTTGATGCGAACTAACACAAGGCAGAGCTAGACAAAGCATATAGGTAACCAATAACAAATATTTTTTGTGAGCTACTTTGCAGAAAACGTGCATATCACTTTTTTTTATGTGCTTCTGTTTATTTTGGCATTTTTGTTTTATTTTAAGTTGAAAAAAAAGGCCTATATTAAGAGAATATAATTTTTGTAAGGCTGCTAGGCGCCGCTCTAAAAAGTCACAATTGCAGCTGCAGCTTAGCGGCCTTAACGACATGTGGGGCTACATGGAGGCCTGAGAAATACTCGTTAGCTTGTTCGCTGGCGTTATGTGCTTCCGTGTGCTTGTTTTTGCTGTTCAAGTGTTGCGATGCTGACTGTCGCACCCAGCACGAAGTACTTCGTACTCTCAGTGCATGTATTCGAAGATGCTATGCTCCGCACCTCGAAGCGGGTACTACGTTTGCAGCGCCTACATGAAGCGCACTAAACCGAAGAGACAGTTCGCCCTACTGTGCGAGATATTCTGCTTGCGTCAGGTAAGTTGTCGTTATGGAAGTGCTTAGTGTGTAGTCTCGGTACGCTTCGTTAAGAGGCAGTTTTAGAATAGGTACACGAACCTTTCCGTTAGCGTGTTGCCACTGCGCATGCGTCATACGCTAACCTCTTTGGTAGGCGCGTTATATTTCGATTAGCGTAGTTCGTACCCAAGCAAAGCGAACACTATGAACACTTTTTTTAAAGCTGGCGGTCATAAAATTGATAGTGTATTCCCAGGGTTCTGCTGTCGCGGTTGCTTGCACCGGTTCTTCGCCACAGACGTGTCTTCGGTAGTGGAATCAAGCTTCTTTAGCTGATGATGTGACAGGCGATAGGTCATGTACTTTCGAAGATTACCGGTTTTGGTTCTCAAAACAAGTCGGCACGTTCTGCTTTTCAAAGCGCGCTTCACAGTGTTATGATGCTACGGTGCGCGGAACTGCTTAAGCTGTTTGTTAGAAAAATGTGAACTCAACCGTGAAAGCGAACAACAGAGGCCTTCAGGGAAGAAGTGTCCAGCGATACGTCCAGACGTAACGATAGCAAACTGATTAAGTTACGTCCAGCGTATAGTGTACTGGAATGATATTTTAACGAAATGAGCGTAGCCTGTAACTCCTGCCATTAGTGTTTCGTGGGGCTAACTCAAATCGAAAGCCATTTTAAAAGAAGAAAATGAACTCGTGAAAAGGCTCACGAGGCGAAAATCAGGCATGTAGTACAGGAAAAGCGCTTGAATCACCAAATGATAATAATGATAACATCGCGCTACTTGTCTCCCGAGTCTTTCAATTCTTATAAAAGGACTTTGGTGGCTCTAAGCAAGCGAACTGTGCAGACCGGGCCAACACCGCGGTGCGGGAACGTCATTTTTTCGGCGTTCGCGCGACTGAAAAAAAAGAAAGTGGCGTTCGCGTGACTCGGGTCTAGAATCAAATGACCACCCGCGCGCCTAGTGGGTAGGGGCGTGCGAGCTGCGCTTTCGTTCGTTTTCGCGGCGTTCGCGTGGCTAAAAAGAAGTTAAAAAAAAACAAAAGACCGCGTGATTTGCGTGCCTCACTTCGTCTTTCCGAAAAACCTGAAACCGAAACGACATAGAAGGCCATCCCCTGGCGCAGCAAGAAAGCGTGAAAAGCTGCCACAGATCGGCGTCAGGTGCTGAGAATAAAAAAAAAAAAAGTGTTTGCATGGCTCTGCTTACTGACTTCTAGAGGAGCGAAAGACATACAAAAAGGAAGTGAAAGCGTCGCTGTGCATATATGGCAAAAGCTTGTTAATTCGAAGCGAGACCTTGGTTCCCGGCACAGTCCTGTGTATTTCTATGCGCGAAAACTCCCTGATAATTCGAATGTGTTGGTATCGACAAGAGTTGATTCGAACTGGGAGCCCCTGGTTTTTATCGCTTCTCACACAAGTCGGCACAGAGTGATCAGTGTGTTGCAAAACCAAACCAGATACTAGAGATGCAAAGCAACGAAACAGCAGCATTTCTCGGCAGATTGAGAATTTCGGACACTGCGCTGTAGCTCTTGGGTAAGCTTGAAGCGATGGTCATGGAGTCGCTACAGAAGAAACGCGAGCAAATGCAGACAGCTGATTACTTTTAATTTTGATTGCATCAACTCTTCCGCGTAAATAGATGCATTTTAGAGCATGAGTAGCATCATATATTTCAACATTAAGGCTCACTGTTCACTTGAATGCGTGTTGGTGCTTGTTTCTGGTGTATCACTGACTGATCATTGATTCTGTTTGCTGTTAGTGCTCCGTGAACTTCATTTACTCAATCACTAACCACAAACGTGTAGTAATGCCTAATTCATGACAAGGAAACCAGAGGTGGCTTTTTCGGGTTCTGCCCGCGCAGTGTGGTGCGATGTACGTTCATTTTAATGTGTGCCTCATAATTTGAACAGTTTTACAGTTCCCGTCGAGTTTGAATGAATGAGGTTTTACTCTACTGTATCGTAAAGAAAATTAAGTGAGCAGTGAGTCAAGTAGTGAACATTGGACATCGGTCAATATAATGCGCAGAAAGATAGCCACACCGCATGGCTTTCGCCTTAGAGTCATGGTGTGCAAATGCATAAGCGATTCAGTGAGAGATTTCCTTAGAAGATTGTGGATGTGGGTCAGTGGGTGATTCATGGTTAGCTAAGGTAACCACAAAACCGCATGGGACGCAAAAAGAGACAACATGGAGCGGTACTAACAACTCTGTGCCAAAGGCACACAGCGAAGCAGCAAACATATGTAACTGGCCCCCCTAGAGACACTAATCCCCCCACAGAAAGGACGTCGGTCTGGAGACTGGACTGGGTAAAAAGTGTCGCTCATTATATGTAGTGCGTCTTATCTCTGTGGCAACATGTGCATAGGCTTTATTAGCTTTGCTGGCTTTTTGCCTGTTGCATGAAGTATTCGCACGTCCATGAACTTGCCACGCTCTGCGATGTTGGCAACAAAACTGTTGGATGACAGAGTGATGAGACATGTATGGCGCTTTCACCAGACAACTTGATGCAACATAATCATAAGCTCTTGATGGCTTTACTTGAAGCTTTTTCACAAAGGGTAAATCTCATCTGTGTGTGGGCAGCCACTTGTGTACATCATTTTGTTTGTGTTGCTAATGAACACTAGTGGCACCTGAAGGGGTGATTTGTAATTAGTGCATCCATTACTGAATTCTGGTTTCCATAAAGTAATACCGTAAATTTTTTTTTTCTTCTTCTTGGCTTGCAGACATGGTAGCGGTGAAGTAGACATTTTCTCCATCATCTGTGGCGAACAGTGGCTCACACTGAAGACATATGTGAGGCAGACAAGATTGGCCCACTCTTAAGCAACTTTATCGCTATGTGCGACACCCAAGAGCACCCACTAATGCAAAACTTGTGAGAGGAGAAGGCGTGCGCATGCAACTTGGGCCATTACACTATGCGTTTGGCATTGCACATGCAAGACTGCGTGGCGGAGAGGAACCTTTCTCAAGTGCCACACGCGCTGGGCTGCCTCCAAGCAGAATTCAGTGTCATCAGCACCGTGCCCCCAGTGATGTGATCCTTGTCAGAATTTTTGCAGTGCTGGGCATTCCTTGAGTGTTGTGGGAATTCACGAGAACAAGTAGAGTCCTCAGTGTTGTGAAGTGCAGTGCAATTTTATTGCCAACGTAGGCACATGGTTGCCTTGAGTGGCAACCATGCTTTTTTTGTAAATTGATGGCGTAAAAAGAAACTGGCAATTTCTTGATGTTCACTGTTTTCGATAAAACTTTCAACACATGTTCTATTCAGTAATTTAATATATGCCAAATGGTATGACTGCAAGTCACCTAGTTTTTTTAAAAATAAATTTTAAAGATTGGCAGCCAATCCCAGAATCACTCCTTTGAATGCAGGCCACCCTGCGTTCGTGATGCTTGTATCCTACCACACTTCTCGTGGTGGTGGCATCAAAGGCAAATGGCAATTCTTGCACATTCGATTAGTCTCATAATCGTAGCCATCATGTTCCTGAAGGCTGGCGCAGCTCAAATCGCTGATAACATTCAATAGTTACACTATAGACGGTAATTATGTGACATCGTTGTAGGCATTCCATAAAGCAGCTATTCATTTCTGCCTGTTTCAAACATCTTGTGTTTTCTTTTTTAAGTATTGATGAGTCTAAATAAAGTGTACCACTCTAGCTGTTAAAGGACTGGCAATATTAGAAAATGCCAGTATCCTAATATGATTAAATATATGCTGGAGTTCCCCTTTAGCTTGAGCCTGGCATCATTGTTGCAAGCTATGTTGCATATGATGCAAAAGCTTGCAGAGGCATTTGGTTTTTTTCTATCGCTAAAGAGATTTGCTTGAGGGTGTTATTTTCTATCTGCAGTTTAGAGTACTTTTGTTCTAGTTGTATCGAGTAACTTTCCTTCTGCTTTTCTTGCACCATGATCATTGGTGTCATTGTATTTTTATCCCAAGTGTCATACGAAAACATCCCAATATTGTAGAAAATACTGAAAAATATTCTGCGAACAATCTCACGGAAGTACATATACATTTTTTAAAGACAGCAGTCTGTATGTCCAGTAGGTTTCTCTAACTGCAAATATTGGGTAGTGTAAAATCATGCCTGTTAAACATGAGTGCAAAATTTCTTAGAGTACTTTTTTAACGAGGCCTCCTGTGTCGTAATGTAAAATCTGCTCAAATAACTATGCAAGCTGTGATTTCACTAACATCTGACAATGCACAGGCTTTGGGAACTGCTGTTTTCCCACTAAGTCAGAAAATTTTCCAAACCTTTTGCGAAAGTGCTCACTGTCATTGAAAGTGTGCCAAGCCATGAGGGAAGAAAATTGCCACCTTGATGTTTAAATCTAAATCTGTTCAAAGCACATTTCTTTCAATAAGGAAGCAAGAGTTTGCTAGGTTGATTGATAAAAGATTTTCAATTTGCAACATCTATGAAAACATAAAGGTTGCATGTAGTACAACCTTTACATGTTCACTACATGTGAACATGGGGGGTGGGACATGCTGGCAGTGTTCACTTTGGAAGTGAGTATGCAATTCGGCCACCTGCTCTCATATAATGAAAAGAAAAGAAATAGTTCTGTTGGCTATGTTTTCTCACCTGTATCGGTCAGAAGAGTTGAGCAAAAACACTAAATTTATATCTTTAAGAAAATTTGAGGAAAAGCATAGCTGCAAGTATGACTGGTGCTGAGTAGAGCCAACTGGAAAGCAAGTTCGAGCAGAGCAATTGCATCATTGTGTTTCTGACATGAATGCATGTTTTATTGTAAAGTGAGTAAGTGCACTTTTGATTTAATTCTGCTTGGTACACATGTTTTGTCTCTCCATGTTGATGACTTTGCACTTTGACGTTGACAATGTGGAGATGTTTGCAATGTGCAAAGTTTCCTTCCCTCCGTATCCTGCTTGACCTTATTAAAAAGGCCCTGCAACAATTCTTCAGCATGGTGGAAAGTGTTGCCAATCGGTAGTCAAGGCTCCTGAGAACGCACAAGCCAAACATTATAGCACAGCACACAGCCTGGGATTCAAAATTAATTCTCGAAGTCGGCTAAAAAATCGCTCTCTTCTCTCGAACCCAAATGTCATAAACCCAAATTACTGCACTGTAAACCCGAAGCTCCCACGGCTATTGGCTGATTTGGGCATCATAAGTTGCAAGGTTACTGCAGCTGCTGCAAAATGCCATCACATGCCTTCCCGTGCACTCGCGATCACATTGAAAGTAAGCCGTGCACGTGTTCGAAGAAAAAGAAGAAAACAAAGCGCTCAAGGTTACGACACACACTGACGAACTGACGCATATTCTTGCCACCTTGTTATACTCCCGCCGCCCTTTGTGTAGATTTCAGCGTGCTCACTGGTGCGAAAGTAGAGAGAAAGTGATTGAAGCCTGCGACAAATCCCTGCAACTCTGCTCGTACTTGACGGATTCTAACAATATTTGTGGCAGTTGATTCGTGAGGCGATAAGCTTTTTTAATGAATCTATTCAATGAAATCTTGGACAAATGTTGCAGGGCCCCTTCAAGGTAGCAGAGGTCATATCCAAAATGGTAACTTAGGCATTGCCATACAAATCAGTGCCACTATTCCTACTGTACTTAATTCGACACATCGTCCATGCTTCCAATATCGGTGTTCGACACTGCTACAAGCTTCAAGTAGGCCGTTTTTTCTGGAGCAAATCAGGATGAGTTTTAAGCCCACTCGTGGAATTTTGCATACGGCCCTTTAAAGGCAGATAAAATTCTGCAGGATCGAAAAATTTGATCAATTTTTTCACCTATGCTGTGCACTTATGAGTGTTTTTTTTGCAAAGGTGTATTTTTGGCTATCATGTGAATTTCTTTCATTTATGCTTGCTGCCTTTACATTGGGAATGCTACACCACATTTGAATGCACATGGCATTCCTAGTGCAGAATTACTGCTTCACATGCAGCTTTAAAGAACAGACCATATGCATAGCGGGTATAACCAAACAACGCAGAAATCGACTACCAAGAAAGAGTGGAGACAACACGAGCGCAGCACTCGTGTCCACTTTTCCTTAGTCCTCTTTTTCTGCACTGTTTTGCTTATACCTGCTTGAGTATGCAATCATTGCCAACTGGCCCAATTTTCAATCCTGTTAAGACCATATGCAGGATCCTATTTTTTTTAAAGAAACAATGCCATAAGAAGCTCTTGTATTGAAAGAAAAGTGAAAGGAAAGGATGGAGTGTGGTGTCGTTGAGTCACAGCGGAGTGTTGTGGAAGAAGTTGGGAGTTTGTAAGGCTGAATTATTCCTGTGTTGAAGATGCTTGATTCAACAACTTTCATGCCAATTAGTGTACTACTCTAAGTGCATTAATTTTCTAGTTTCCTGTTTTTTCAGTTTCCAAGGTTACTTGTGAGTGTTTCCCTCTGGCTTAGCTTTACTATGGTTGCTGCCTTTTGGTTGCTAATTGTCAACTGACTATTGTGCGTTTGAGAGGTTATTTTTCAAAAAGGAAAGAGTGTGCTTTATTTTCTTCATGGATGGATGTTAGTGTTTGCTTTCATAAAACTGATATGGTTCTTTGTGCTTATATGTGTCATAGTTTAAATTGGCTTTAGAAAGTTGCATAAGCTTACATGTCAAAGTACTGCTGTGAAACTTCTTTACTACTGTTGTGGCTGCTTCATGCAGTTGCTGGACAGTGCATGTAAGTTAGCTTCAGTAATGGGCACTGTGTGAAAAAAAAAAGCTGTTATGTTTGCCTGCATTTTTACATTTTTAAACAAATGTTGCATTGCAAACAAATCTCATGTTTACAAGTGATGGGACTATTACAGCATTGAGTAAAACAGATTAGGGTTATATCATAACAAATATAATGCAGAAGACAGTGACGCAGTGCCATACATGTTCTTTTTTTGATGCATCATTGTGCTCTATGCTGTGATCATTTTGTCATAAGTGCATCAGCTGGCCGAGGCCTCCATTACCTGATCGTGCTTGTTACCAATTATGTTTATGTGCAAATGTGTGAGTCTGCCAGCTTTGTGTGTGGTAAAGTGAAACATAAAATGCTTTTAATTCAGGATTTTAAAGCCCGTGTGCTGAAACGGTTGGCACTGAAATTCGTTTTCGCTGTTGGTAAATTGGCTTTGGAAATCATTTATATGTGAAGTACAGCTTGGCAGTAGGAGAAAGAAAAATGTTTTCTACTGCTGGTGAAGTAGCGCCTGGGTTTGGATATCACTGGTATATAAAGAACAGTTTGACAGAAGGAGAAAGAAAAATACTATGAGAGATGTTTCCAATGCTGGTGAAATAGCACTTGGCTTTTGAAAGCATTGATATATTAAGTACAGTCTGACAGAAAGAGAAAGAAAATGGTATGAGAGGAATAATAGTGGAATTCTGAAAGAATTAGTCATGTGATTGTCTTAATAAGCAAAAGCGTAATTTCTCGCAGCTGGGGCCACTGTTGTAAACTGGCCGCTGCAATGGCCCGGTGGTTACGATGCTTGGCTACTGATCCTAAAGAAGCTGGTTCGATCCCAGCCATGGTGGCATTTCGATGAAGGCAAAATGGTACAGGCCTGTGTACTTTCGAATTCAGTGTATGTTAAAGAATCCCAGGAGGTTGATATTACCCGGAGCCCTCCACTATGGCATCTCTCGTAGCCCAGTCGCTTTGGGACATTAAGCTTGCAAACAGAACAATTTGTAAACTTCTTTCACTTACCTCTGTTTCCTTCGTGGCTTCGTTCTTAAACTTCTGATAGAGTTTATGCCAAGAGGTTGTGCTCTGTTGTGTGTGCATTTTGCAAGGATATAACATGTGGGTGTACATACCAGCTGCAAATGTCACTTTTATCTCTGAGATTGGCCTAACGGGGCGTCTTCACTGTGGTGGTGGTATTTGTGTCCCTCAGGTGGAGCAGGATTGAGCTGTGCTGACAAAGGCGCTTCACATGTCAAGTTGCAGCTGGCATACGTTCCCGAGGGAGGTGGGTGAAGTCGGACCACACGAAGGCCTCTGAGATAGCGGACGCGCAAGCACGCACGGCTGGAATGCAGAGGGACCCTCTCCACTGCGACTTCTGCCCTTCACAACGTGCTGTTCATTTCACTTCATCGACCACATACAAACTTCCAGTGGTGATCAACCCTTTCAATGCACGAGGCGTTCGGCTGCATGCACAACGAGGATGAGCTGTCGGCGGCACCACTTGATCAACCACCGTTTCAAGAGGCCCCACGGATGTGTTATCGCTCTGTGCCTCCAGTAGGAGAGTGAATTGTTCATCAGGAGGGCTGATAGTTGGCCAAGTGGGCACTATGGCATTTCTACAGACTGCACATTTAGATAAGACATGCAAAATGGTTAGGCAAACGCTGAGTCGCAACTGGGTTTATGAAGAAAGTGAAAGTTAAAAACCACTACTTATGTTAGTACACAGCCATTATTGTGTTCATGTTGTGACTACAAAGGTGCGGGCGTGCAAGTACAGTTCAGTGTCGGAGAACACTCGAATGAGCACCTTTCATATTCCTGGCCTCCTAACTGCAAGCGGATGTGAAAACGATTGTGCACAGCACTGATCTGTTAAAAGGAGTCTGAACAATAAACCGCCAGTAGTCATGCGAGTCTTAAGCCCCTATGCTTTCGCAAGAGTCAAATCTGGGACTCAACCTGCACTCAAGTGTTCTTTTTAACAGTGGACCTATTTGTGTATAAATGGGATTGTTGGCATTTTGTTACACCAAGTTGTCGCGTTCCCCTCTGTTTATCTCCGATTCCAGACTTGCTCAACATTCCTTCTTTGAGCAGAACTACTGCTGCGTTGTTTCTGCACAAATGTAATTTTTTTTTGCTTGCGGGAAATGGATTCCTTGTGCCATCTCAACCCGAGGTTAAACAATGAGGCTTGTACCAATTCAGTGGAGAACCAGCTTGACCCCCAGAAAAGTCCTTAAACTGCTCTAAATTTGCAAAACAGAAAAAGAAATCGAATGGTAAAACATGAAGGGGCACTTGTGCAAACTTTCACACATTAATGGCTTTGTCATCGAGCAGCTAGCATAGTTCATGTCTAGGGTTCAGTTTCTTGCAACTTTACCTTTGTTATGGAGAAAACAATGTAAAAATGTACAAAAAATTGGGGGGACCCTTAAGCTTCGCCTTTAAGAGTTGAACGCGATTGCGATATCCCGTCCCTATTGCGTACTTCAATCACTTAGTGCATATTATGTAATGGGTAGTATGCTTTAAACCAGGAGAAATTATGCGCAGCAAATGTGGGAAATGTTTTCGAACTTGCTATGCACCCACTACGTGGTGTTAAGGGAATACGCGCAGTAAGGTGTGTGCCGTTTGTAATGGGTGGCTAGCTTTAAACTATGGAATCGTTATGATAGTCACATATTCTGACGCCCGATGGCAATGTACGCTTGTACCACGCAATATTCCTGGGATATTACATGTTATATTGCGACGCCTATATAAAGGACGCTTGCGTTTGCGAAGCATGGAAGTTATTTTCACAGTATTTCCAAGCAGAGGCTTGGCTGTGTGGTAGAACACCTTCTTGCCACGCAGACAACCCGGGTTCGATCCTCACTCGGACCCGAAAATTTTTATTATTTATTTTATTTGCATCTTTCTCGATTTTTCGGTCACGGACAAGATAATTTTTCACTCACAACCAACGACGTCAACGCCGACGCCGGAATTTCTGCGAAACAAGCTCTTTAACGCTATCGCGTTAATAATGTTTCCAAATACATCTCCTAGAAGTCTGTGTTTATAATCTGAAGCCTCTACCTGTGGAATTGCTTTCAACCCAATATACAGCCTTGAGTTGTTTCACTTAATGCTTTGTTTCTCAACCTAAAGGTTCTGCCAAGCAGTTTCCATTGCCTTGAAAAAAGTTAGGGTTGATCCCTCATTCATTTGAAGCAGTTTAACACCAAAGTGAAACGAGTCTTCACCGATACAGTTGCATGTAGGTTTTATGTGATGGAACAAGAATTATAACAGTAGAAACTTGCACTATGTCATTTAGTAATTGGCCCCATTGTTTAATGTGGATGCACCCACATTGACGTCTGATGGCAAGTCTCCATCCCGATAACTAATGCTGACATTCATGATTGACTCGTTGTCGTAGCTAATCTAATTTACACAGCACCCAGCTGCAGTGAAAGGCACACTCACTAAAAAAGTTTGCTTTTCCTGCTACTTGCAAGTTGCTGCCATAAAGGTGCAACCATTGTAGGGAGTTTGGCAGCCAGTTGAGATGTTCTCAGCCACAGGAATGAAGAGGCAATGTCTGTAATGTGAAATATTTTTTGTGTAACTTTTACAAGAGCATATTTAAAGGGATTGACTACCAATTTTTGGGTACATGTTTAACACAATGGAAAGCTTAATGGTTGGTGTGTCCAAAATCGGTTTCTGAATAATGCATGTGTGGAATGTTCCTGATACAAATTTAATACTTTGTAATGTGAGGCAGCTAATGCTTTGTGTTGGCCTGATTTCATTTCACTCATTCAAATTATACTTTATATTAGCTATTAAATTATGTTCTTGTATTTCGCATGCTTTCATTTTGTGTCTGGCCACTCTGTACTTTTTTTGTTTCACAACTTGTCTTGAACATGTTTGTCATATGCAAGATAAACTGTCGCACCAGATATGCACAAGCAACACACTTTTGCTTGTATGGATGATTGTATGTGATGAAGTAAAATATGCATATGCACTCATAATGAATTCTGGCCATTGTGAAGGTTTCTTTTTGTAGGTTGTGAATTCGTCACGAAAAAATGTTCGATTTTTTGGGCGATGTGCTTTTGCAGGCAACCCTAATGATGCATGCTTGATGTTGAAGAAATTCTATCTTTCTAATTCATTCATAAATACTGTATGTAAATTTAATGTTTGAAAAAGAAAAACAGTGCATTTCAATACTCTTAGAACATGACTACATGTGCTGTATTTGAGCTTGTACAGGAAGCCACTTACATACTTGATTTGGCATTGCATAAGGCTGTGAAGCTGAGGATAGTACAAGAAATATTGGGTCTTGAGAGGGAGGTCTAACTTTGTGCGATCCTATTTCATTCTGAGACTGCTCCTGAAGAAGTAAGCTTCAGCAGCATTAATTACATGCTTTGATTTGGGATGTATGTGTGCAAGTTTTATCGCTTAGTATTGCTGTTTTGTTATTAACTGGAATGTACCAATGTTATTTCTCTCGTAGAGGAATGATTCCTCTTAAATTTTTTGTTGTTTTTGCCATTAGTGCGTGTTTATGTTGAGAAATTTATTGCACGTCATGCTGTTGCTCCATCTCGCATTCATGCTTTCTTTGCAACAGTGTATTTTAAATTCGAAAGTTCCAGCTTCTGTTATCTGTTCTTGTTCTCTCCCCAGCCTGTTGACGCTACTTTATTCTTGAAAATTTCTTTGTTGACCAACCTGTACTGCTAGACATAAAATCGTTTAGATTGTTCATCTGAAACGCTTCCTGCAGACAGCAGACATAGTCCAACATCTCTATGCCAGTTTGAGTCTTCCATAACAATGAGCATGTTCGCTTCGGTTATAGGAAGCAAAGCGATGTAAAGTAATGCCTAAGCTGGCAGCTTTGATCTCTTTCCAGTATGCATGTTCCATGAACATACTTAGGGTTCAGTGCCAGACATTCAATTGGGATACAGATGCTTTAGTGGTGCCATATATTACCTTGCATCATTATTGTAGAAGGCTCAGGGGAGGATGGAACCTTGGAAGCAATGAAAAATCCTGGGAACACGAGGTGGCGCTGGAGGCGACGTTTTGACAACCGGACTTGTCTTCAAGGCTGCCGCTGCTGCCTTGAAGTCGAAACGTCTTGTCGAAACGTCTCCTCCAGCGACAACCTGTGTTCCCAGGATTTTTCAAGTCATCATTAATGACGACATCACTTTGTTGAAGTATATGTGCCGCTTTTCTAAGCATCTATTTCCCTACTGTCTTATGCAGCACTCACATCCTGCTCCCCATGTCTGATTCATAGTCATTGCCCAATCAATCAATCAATCAATCAATCAATCAATCAATCACGGCCACTGACAGCACAGACACATCAATAGAACATGTTTGCCTGCCTGTGTTTCGATGATGCCCCTAATTGATGACTATGTAAATTGAGTCTTGCTTTTTCTACACTAGCCACAGCTATGGGTCTTCACAATACTATTGCTAGTTTTATTAACCATGCTCACTTGACTTTGCTCCAATCCACTGCTTCTCATAGTGGGAACTCGCCTGTGATGTCTACTTGCTAGACAACAAAGTATCTTGCAGTGTTCTGTGGTGTCTTTGTGGTGCCTGTGGCTCAGTTGTAGTAAAATTAAAGCTGGCAGCTGCCCAGTGAAGATGTCAAAACATCCATCTACGCAAGAATGTCGGCCCGTATTAGTGCATTTCAAATTTACCATGTTCTACATATCTCTTGAGTGGAGGCTTGTGGCGTATCTTTATTTTCCTTGTTTTCTTGCTGCAACGTTCATCTTCATCGGAACATAAAATACGAGCGAAACCATTTGCCTGCTCGCGCTGCCTCATTGTCTGAAATGCACTAATGTGGGGGGGACGTTGTTTGTGCTCGGAACATTTGAGAAAAGAAGTCAGATAGGACAGAGTGCACTCCTATCTGAATTCTTTTCTCAGTTGTTCTGCGCACGAAAATGGATTTTCCTTTTAGAATGCAGTACCAGCCAGCCCAAGTAGCCACCCTTTTGAAGGAACAGCATAGCAAACTAGGTGCCCAGCTGAGCATGCTTTGTGGGAATGGTCATACCATCACTGTTTTTGCCAACTTGGCTCCGTGATATGGCACTGACGCACGAAAACGTTGCCGCTCATGCTCACTAGTTGAAGATTTGGATGACTGTACTCGCTTTGCACAAAAGCTTGCTCCTTCCAGTGTAACATTGGCATTCTTTCTTACCGCAGTTGCAACAGGACATGGCATTCGGCCCAAGAGCAGGTCATTTCTCCGGTTGTGGGCCGCTAGGGAAAGTTACGAAGGGGCAGCGGAGGCCGAAGGGAACAGACCCCGCAAGTTTCAACAAGTCTTTGGAAGCCCTTCCGTGGAAGGCGACCCTGCCCCTTGGGAAAAGAAGACGCGGAAGAGTTGGTTTGTCTGCGACCTCTGCCCGTACACCACTGGCCACAAGACCCACATGAGGGACCACATGCGAACACATAGCGGGGAGAAGCCCTTCAAGTGCACAAAGTGCCCTGCTGCGTTCACGCAGGCCGCAAACTGTCGGCGCCACTTACGTAGCCACTGGCGGCAGAAAGCTCCGTCAACTTGATCATGTCTGTCTGTCCGTGTTTCTGGTGGCTTGTGAGCACCTGCCGCTCATGTTTTGTGCAGATATGTGGGAAAGAAGTGTGTTATAGAAAGTTCTGTCAACAACATACGAATGCTCCGAAGCTCTTCCTTCAAACAGGATTAGAAAGGTGTACATGTAATGTATAGAGGTGTTACTTTTTTTGGTCTGACAAGACACAGAAGGGTCTGAAACTGAATGTTTGGCAAGTTGGTTGATTGCATTGCTCTAGCTACAATCCGCAGGATGCATAGGCATAAAACAAACCCGCAGAGGCTATGTAGTTGTCGTATTAATGCAAGTTACCCTGCCGAGTGTCTTGGCCGTCCGTCATGATGAGTAGACGTTTAGTGCAGTGGTAGACACTTTGCTTGTGTGTCAACAACTTCATTTTTATATGTGCGGTTTCGTGCTGTGTTTTTGTTCTAGTGCTAATATTTGAAAAGCAGTGAGTCAGCTGACCCATGAATGAGTTTGGTGGCTGTGAGCCAGCTTTGGGAAATATGCATCGCTTTCTTGTGCTTCGTTTTGCACTGCTCACAACTTGTTTGTTGTTGTTGGTTCTGATTGTAGCAAGAAATCCTAGCTTGCTCATGTGGAGTGTCTTCTCTTGTTTTTTTATTCTTTTGTGAATAGTTGTGCATAGCACAATATTCTTAAGGTTGCTTGTTGTAGCTTTGCCACCAAACATGGTTGTTGACCCCGTGAAATTATATATAGAGAACTACATGGCATCAAACGCCATTATAAACAAACAGCACATTGTCTTACACTAAATTAAATTTAACTCATGCTGGTTTTAAGAAATGCATCAATATCAAGATCTGAAATAACCAAGGAACCCATAATTGAGTAAATGTCGATTCATCATGCAATTGAGCGAGTGAATTGTTAGAAAGTTTACTCACACTACCTGAATAGAAATTTCCATGCAGTGCTTTCAGGATTTTCTCTATATTTGAGCTTTTCAGGCGAGCAATTTTCCTTTGCTTAGAACTCTATTTTATTTCATTTAGCCCACTTAAAAGGAATTAACATATTCTACAGGATGGCGCTCACTATCTCCAAGAAAATGGTGGATGTGTGCTGTACAAAGGTGGCAGATGAACATACGAAGGATATTCGGCATCAGTGTTTTATTGTGACCGTTGTTGCTGCTGCAGTTGAAGCTCGATTCATTTACAAAGTTCGTTAGCAGGCCCTCCTTGCCATGCTGCAGTATAGTAAACGGTTTTTGATGCATCGATCAATTGCCAACATGCAGTGTCTGCAATGTGTTGTGCCAATGTTTGCTGGGAAAAAGAGCAAGAAATTTAAGAGACCACATGTGCTATGCATTGTGCAGTCGGGAAAGATAAGCCGCAGGGGCGGGGACCGCTGGAGGAAAATAGCTTTCAGCTGCAATATGGTAGAAGGCAGAAATAAGCTGAGGCAATTGTGGAAAGCTATCATTTGCACTTCATTGAACCTTTATCCTATGGCATTTCTTAGCTTATCAGTTAACCACTGTGGTAGCTTAGCAAGTAAGGTGTTGCGCTGCCAAGCTTGAGGGTGGGATTTCCGATTCCCAGCAACAGTGGTCACATTTCAATGGCGGCTTGTAATTAAATTTTGGCGCGTGTTAAAGAGCCTTAGGTGGTAAAGTAATCGGGAGTCCTCCAAAATGGCACGACTCATAATATTGTTGCTTCAGCACAACATAATTGTCTCTTGCAGATTGACTTTGTGAAATGGGAAGGGCAAAAAATTCATGCTTTGGCATGCACTTTTCTCACTCACTCTTGCTTTAATATCCAATGATGTTAGCATGCTGCTTTTCTGTCAAGATTTGCTGAATTTTAACATAAATGGCATTCCAAGTAAGAAATTTCATGTTGCTCAGTCCAGAAAGAACTGAATAGTTTCAAAACTGGTAAGAGGTAATTTCGTGTTAAAAAATGTACCGAATTTTTAATAGAGGAAAGGAAGGTGTGATGTGAGGTGCAGTTTCATCGGAAAGCATGTTTTTGTGAAGGAAACCTTGAGTGAAGGATGGATTTTCTCTGGAAATTGTTTCGTGCACTCACTTTAATACCATTGTCACGTTTTCACTCTGTCAAGTGCTGTGATTTTCTGTGCTCCTTTTTTCTTCTGCATGTTGCTGACTCTCTATCAAACATTGACATTGGATAAACAGCTGTACACTTATTTGGCGTGCTAGTCCATTAATAAGCCTTAAAGCGACCGACAACTGATCACTGCGTGTAATTAGGTAATGTGGTTGAAGAGAAAGGGAAGTGAAATGGCTACACTTTATGCCCCTGCCCTGTACCGTGAAACATTAATAAAGCGGAAGTGTTGACAATGAAGCATTTCCTAGAGTAGAAAAATGTAAATTTTGCATGACACTTTCCATGTAACCGCTGGTGATCGTGAATGATGCAGTTTTCATTGCATTTCGACAAAGAAAAAGGAACAGGAACTGTCTATTCGACCTCTTTAAAGTGCAGTGCTGTGTGTTGCATATGCATTCCAGAACTTGATTTGGCTCCTTTGAAACAACATTGGCATTTATTTATCTCCCGCAGATTCAATAATGTTGAACACTTCTGACGACGAAGAGGATCAAGAGGACGAAGAAGAAGTAGATATAGAAGAGTTTGAGGAGTCGACACGCAACGAGCCAATTTACGTCCGAGCCGTTGACGAGAGGGGCGTCATAGTGCTCAAAAATGGGATGCGCAAGGAACCGCTGCGCTGCAACCTCTGCCCTTACACGACGCGCTACTCAACGCACTTCAAGGACCACATGCGGGTGCACAGTGGAGAGAAACCCTTCAAGTGCACCAAGTGCCCAAACTCGTTCACGCAGAGGGCGCACCTTCAACGGCACTTGCGCACCCACGAGCCCCGGAAGCCTCGGCAGCTTGCCCTCGCCCGTGCCTCCGTTCGGAAAGCGAGGTTTGTCCCTTAAAAAACTGTTCTGCAACTTGCAACATGTTTTGAGAAATGACGAAGAAACTAGCCCCACTTGGACACTTTCAAGAAGCATTTATTTCAAAGAGTGTTTGATGGGAGCATTTTGTTTAGCTGTAGGTGTGCATATAATTGCTTAAAATTGTGCTGCAGAGACATAAAAGGTAAAACCTAATTTACACGGAAAGATTTTGGGTTGGCAGCAAAATCAGCGACGTCCCACGACCAAAAAAAAAAAATCTCTCGTCACAATGATCAGCTCAAGACAGATTTTCTTGCTTTTCGTTCCTTCCCCCCCCCCCCCCCCCCCCCAACCATTTTTTCCTTTTTTGTTTGAGTCGCGCTAAATACTCAAAACGTCGTAGTTGGAAAATAATTCGTGTTAATATCTCGGTTCGAAATTGAGAGAAATAGGCAGGAGTAGGGCATGTAATGAAGAAGGCAAAGTAACAGATTGTCTTTGAGGGTAATAGACTGGTTTCCAAGAGAAGGTGAGTGTGGCAGGGGGGTGGATGACAGTTAGGTATGAGGATAATGAAGTAGGCCTGAGCTAGCACAGGTTCGGCTTCACTGGAGAAATATGTGGTACCTTTACCCTGCAATGGACGTAGTCGAGTTTATGATAACACACATTGAGTGAAGTTGATTTTGCATCAGGTGCTGTTAAGATCTTGCAGTCGGCATTCTGTTAATCATACCTTTCATTCGAAACCTGAAGTAGCATTCCAGGCTTTCAACCAGGCAGACATCTTCAGCATTCCTTCAAAGACAGCATATCTTTTTTTTAGTTTATTCTATCGTTATGGGAAGTAGCTTTTCGGAGTATTCATAGTGTTGGTTTTTATTGAATGTTTTTTCTTCAACTTTTGTTATGAGTCTAGGCCATTGTGGCACTCAGTGTTAAATTTAAAGGTTTGTTGCAAAACAGTGTGTCTTTGCATCACTGGCAGTGGTGTGCTTAATATTTTTTTTTTCCGTCGTAGTGTAGAAGACCCAGATACTCAAATCTCTTGAAACTTTTGTGGTTTGTGTGTTGGCTAAGCCAGTAATTGTGGTTTCCACTGTCTTTTTGCAAGGTACTCGGAGCGCACTGATCAGTCGAGAAAGCATGTGCTTGGAGGTTAGTGGTTTGCATGCTTTTTGTTTTGGAATGTTGATCTCACCAGGGCACATTTATCTCATAATAGATGGTACAGTAACATTGCTCATGTAAATAGGTGTTCTGAAAATGTCCTGTAGATGATCCGATACATGAATGTTCCGGAAAGTATAATAATGGTACATTTTGGTGGCACAGAGCGTTCATATTCTGTTGATATCGCTACTTTTAGAGTGTGCCGAAAAATTTGAAAGTTCTCTGAAACCATATTCTGCCCACCTTGTCCTGCATTACTTTGCATTAATTTTTTTTTTGTCAGGGGTAATGCAGAATTATTCGTGAAAATTTATGAAGCAAGCAAAAGTTGTTCACCTTACAAATTCAAAATGCAAGCCGACAGCACCAAGAAGCATGCTCTTTCGCATTATGCTTATGCTGCTTCTGAGCGAAACGTAGCTTTCAAGCAGCACTGGCAGAGGCCAATTCATGACAACCATAGCTACACTTCCTCTGATTGACTGTGATGGAAGTGCAGCATCCTCTTGCTCCCAACTTTCAAGCTGTGCCAGAACACAGATTTTGATTCAAGTGGCCAAATTTAGCATAAATGCGCACGTTCAGTGGCAACCACAAAGGCATAGCCAAATACTCTAGCATACTGAAAACACAGATTTCGATTCAAGTGGCCAAATTTAGCATAAATGCGCACGTTCAGTGGCAACCACAAAGGCATAGCCAAATACTCTAGCATAGCTCTGTGTTTTCTAGTCCTTAGAGTCAAAGGTTAAGTAATATGTTTCAGCGCGGTAATTTACAAGATGTGTGTGTGCGAGTGTGTGTGGCAAGTTTAAACTGAACTTCGAAAAAAAAATAAAAAATCTCAGTTCTGACCATGGGTTTTAAGTTTGCACAGGGGTGACTGCATTTTCAGGGGGGGAGGGGGGTTAAACAATACGGGTGTAGTTAAATTTAGTTGGGACATGAAATACTCTCATTCGAGCAAACATCACCAAAAAACCGTATCAGAAGCGTAAGCCTGCATCATTCAGTCCCGTCCTCTGTCTGTGGTCCCTGTCTTATCAGCGCTATGGCTTCAATGAATGTAACACACCAACTAGCCCTAAAAGGCTGTTCTCATGAAATACCCTACATGACGAAAATGATTCCACAGTCTTCTGTGACAGCGGCCTTCATACTTGAAGGGGCACTAAAGATAAAAATAATTTTTCAGGTACTATCAGTAAATTACTCTTTTGCGACACCAGAAACACCACGGCTGCTGCGAAAAGACGCTTGGTAGGCGAGAAGACATGAAAAAAAGAAAATGTGGGTGGCGACGCCACCTTGAAGTTCCCATACCAATTGCCGTGATGTCTTAGATTTTGACGGCGTCTACTGGGGCCTAGATTATTCCTGATTGGTAAATATGCGGCACGCTGTCCTCTGAGAGGACCAGAGACTTCAGACACAAAGTTTCAGAAAATTTCGAGGAGTCAGTGTGCCGTAAATGCGAATAAAACATTCTGAAATCCGTGACATTGCATGCGGAGATTTCGGCGCGAAATTTCAGAATGACACTTTGAGCTTGACACATTGACCAGAAAATTAGCATCTTACGTTCCACTGGATTAAAATTACCACGTATTCAAGGTGAATGTCATTATGGATTTAAAACAGCAGGCAGCACTGCATTTCAAAAATTTCTCTGTATGTTTCATGGGTGCTGATTTTGCTGGAATATTTCTTGATGTATGGAAATTTATTGAAACATTTATTGATTTTGTGGATATGGATTGTGTTTTCTGCACGGAGGACGTTGCAGAAAATGCCGAGAAATGACCGATGACTGCAGTTAAATTGAAGGTGGGGCTGTACATATTAATCTGTCTGTTACCCCTTGAAAATTTTTCGGACTTGTTCAGAAGGAACACTGCAAGTGTGCAACGTCATAGTGCTCTGTAAAGTCAAATGAGTAATGCGCCTTTTTAATCTGCATGTATTTCATTCATGTTGGGCATTATAGAGTTGCTCTGAAAGGCATGTCTTCTGCTTCAAAATGGATAATTACTGCTCAAAACCTGCTTCAGTTTTGCAAGTATACTGCTTCAGGGGCTGCTGCAAAATATCTTTTGCCACTTCTCTTTCTGGGACAGTACTATTGTGTTAGCGAGGAACTGGTATCAACTGTATCTTTTGAGGGGGGCCATGAATGAATCAATCAATCAATTAAATGGAATGAATGAGCCCCACAGCATCCAGCATGTCCTTATCCTGTGCTTGCTTCCGGTGTTTGCCTGCCATCCGCTTCTACGTCGCCAAACTCTCAATTCCTGTGCTGGCTGCTCCGATAGGCGGTACTGGGGTCACAATTGCATATGCTTACTTGAAATTAGGGGTGGGAGCAAAAATTTTGGTGGGTAGTAACAGAAGCTCTGCCACCCTTTCCCCCTACCCCACCCCTTTGTTTCTTCGCAAACACTGGAACCTTTGTGGCCCTTGAAAATGTTGCTGTAAGTGGGTTTTACTGCATCTTGCTCGGTCGGTATCACAGCTGCATATACTAGTCTGTTTAAAGGTCTTTGTGCAGACTTACAAGGCCCGGATAATTTTTTGTTACCTTTAGGCTGCTTTTTGTAACAATTTCTAATAATACGTTTTATGCTTCCTATTTGCTTGTTCTTCATGGGACTTGAAGCTGGATATTTTAGCTGGCATGTATTACTAATATAGAGATAGTGGAGCAGATTGCTTGCGTGACCAGGATCACATATTTTATTTAGCACTGATGTTTGACTGCTGAAGTGGTGGCGACATGGTTTGTTTTATGAGCGACATGGTTTGTTTTTTAAGGCTGTCAGTGTTCTGAATTTAACTATAAAGATGCACTTTCCTGTCACCCTCATTTCAGTGTTTTATTAGCTAGATTCAGCATCGTTTTGAAGCACAGTGATAGAAGTAACTTGTTTCCACGTGAATGAGTCTGAAGAAAAATCATAAAATATATGCTGCTCAAATAAGACAAAACATGGCCAGCTTATGACCCACCATGGTGGTCTATTGGCCAAGGTGCCCGACTGCTGACCTGAAAGTCACAGTATCGAATCTTGAGCACGGCGGCCACATTTCAATGGAGCTGAAATGCTAGAGGCCCTACTTATTGTTAGATTCAGGTGCACGTTAAAGAACCTCGGATGGTTGAAAATTTCCGGAGCCTTCCATTACGGGGTCCCTTGTAATGATTTCATGGTTTTGGGATGTAAAACCTGAACAATTATTTTAATGACAGGTTTATGTGCGCAAATAATGCCATGCTGTCAATGCAAGGGGCATTGATAGCATGGCAGGAATTAAAATTGTTCAAGCAAAACGAAAGTTTTATATAAAAAGAGCTTGTTTCAATGTAGCCTATAAGGAATAGTGTTTTCTTGTGCACTGAAGCCTGGTGCCAACGTGGTGGCATAGGGGTTACCATGCTCAGCTGCTTGCCTGAAAGATGCGGGTTCGATCACAGTCGAGGTGGTGGCATTTTGATGGACGCAAAATGCCAGAGGCTTGTGTGTTTGAATTTTCTCCTCATTCGAAATGCCAGGTTCCATTTATGATTAGCTGCAAAATGTAACAAAATTTTGTTTACATTTTGTGTAAACAAAAGCCAGCAGTTTAAAGAATGTTTCTGTTTTATGAGATTCTAATGTAGTAGATCGTGTCTGGCCATCCTCGATTGCAGGAGGTGTAAAATTCTTTTACACGGGCTGTTGCTGTAACCAACATTTCAACAAGCAATCTTTTCCTCAAGGCTGCAACTGCCTACTTTAGCGCATGTATAGTACTCGCTGATTCATACGCGATGCCATTTTTTTTTTTTTAGTATAACAACTAACATGCGCAATCGCTCGAGATAACCACGTCATGTCGCAGCGAATCTGACCTCTGAATACGCGTTACAGTTGAAATTAAGTCGATATGACCCGAACTGAGGACGGCGGAAACGGAAGTACACTCAAACCTCATTATCACGAAGTTGCATCTTACCGAAAATAAGTTCGTTATATCCGAAAATTCGTTATAAAAGTATATTCCTAGCAGTATATCTATTACAAGAGTAATCTTTATTTACTTCGTTATATCCGGGTTCGTTATATCAAGGTTTGAGTGTATGCACTTTACTTAGCCCTAAGTTGTCCTGTTTCAATCTGGGAGTATTGTGTGTGTATACTTTGTGCCTTCTCCGCCAACCATGCTCTTTTGTTTGGGTTGGCGAAGAGGCTATGAAACACCCGCATGCATGTGCTAAGGTTGGCAGTAGCAACCTTGACGAAGACAAGACTGCTCCTCAAAATGTGTGCTACCCTGTGTTAAAAAATTTTCAATCTTTTCAAGCTTCCATCTGCTCCTGAAATTCTTCCTTTTTTTTTTTTTATTTCAGTTGCAAGGTGTCTTATGTGCAGTGAATTAGTAATACCTTCAGAGTGAAACATTTTTTTCTGTAGGCGCACTTCGCTATTAAGGAACATCGGCTTGGCAGTCTACTGAGGGTCCATACCAAATCATGTATAAAGGATATTTTTTTTAGAGATTTTTTTGCTCTTTGATGCTTATGCAGTGCGAGTTATTGTTTTATTCACTTGGCTTGTTCAAAATTTGTATTGCTGGTAGAAAACAAAGCCAGGTTTTTTCCCTGCATTTGATCACTCTTTGGCCGACAGTGACATTAAGGCATGCATGATGTGGTTGTCTGTTAGTTATTCCAAGATTGATTTCGCAAGAGGATCCATATATGAAATTATGAAAAGAAAAAAGAAAAGCCAGCAAGTTAGCATAAAGGTTCATTTAAATGTTGTTAGAATGAAAATTCCAGCCTAATAATGGGTATGCATAACGATTCTGCTCCATACCTGCTGCGGTGGTCTAGGGTTATGGTGTTTGACTGCTGAACAAAAGGTTGTGGGATCGTATCCTGGTTGCAGCAGCCACATTTCGATGGAGGTGAAATACTAGAGGCCCATGTGCTTGGATTTATGTGCACGTTAAGGAACCCCAGGTGGTCTATATTTCCATAGACCTACACTACGGCTGTTGTCCCTCTATTTTTCAAAGGTAGTGCAAACCATTGTACGGTCTATGCCTCCTCACTTCTTCGCCCTTTTGTGCTCCACTATTGGACACAGAACTACACGGGACTGGTTATCCCTGATGATCCCCCCTGCCGCTTTCGTGTTCGCCAAAAAACAACGCCATTAGTGAGCGTAGAAATGCCGACGCACGTGTGTGCTGTGCGTGAGCTCAGGCTTTTTACATTTTGTAAGACACCATCCGCTGCAGCAAGATGCCGATTTACTTTCCAAATTTTTTTTGGAAAGTTAGAACGCATGAAAAATTGAGAGAGATTGTGCTTCCAGTATTGTAACTAAAACATATCATATGGGAAAGCCATAGTCATTTACAAATATCAAGTGAATTTCTAAAAGGTTAGGTGGCTTGAGCTCACTTGGGAATGTCTGCAGAAAAGCGAAGAGCAGTGGCCTAATTTCATGTTAGTACTCCAAGGGAACATGCATGCATGCGTGCGTAAATGGATTTCCTTTGACATGTGGTGCGACAGCTCCAGCTTAAAAACAAATGTTTGCTGCCGAAAAGATGTGTGGTAAGTAACTGCTCCAAACGGTTGTTATGCTGCTCCAAGTGAGATTTTAGTTGCTCCAGAAGCTGCGCCAAAATGGCTTTCGTCAATCACATCACTGGGATTGGTTGTGTATGCCGGCACCAGTGTGCGATTTATTCCCCAATAAATGCACGATGATAGCTAAGGTACTGAGCAACCGTCAACTATTTTTACTACACATCTTGCGTATGAACAGCTTTCAAGCAAGCACTTCCATGCGCCACGTGCAGGCCGGGAGCACCTTGTGCTTGCTCACTTACGGCAGCCTAGAGTCACGGGCGTAGAGGAAACAGCACTGAGAGGAGTTTGTGCTACCTTTGAAAAATACAGTGACGTCAACTACGGCGGCTCTCATAATCATATCAATTTATTTATTCAAAAATACCATACAGGCACGAAGGCATTGAGGAGGGGGTTACAATGAAATCAGAAGTGAACTTACAAGGAACAGTGTTACAGTGCTTGGGATGTTAAACCCCAGAAGTTATTATACTACTCTGCTCTGTAAGGTGGCACAGGTATTTTGGCACTGTAGCACGCATATTTTGTCTCTTTGCAGTTCCAACTGGGCGAAGCGCTCGAGGTAAAGGCCGGTCATTTCTCCAGTGGTGGTCAGTGAGGGACAATTCCGAGGACGAGGACAAGGCTGAAGGAACGAGGCCACGCAAGTTTCATCAAGTCTTCGGGCATTCCAGCACGGGCCCCACACGACGGGAAAAGAAAGCTTTTATGAGGAAAGATCCACTAGTCTGCGGCCTGTGCTCGTACACCACGCACTACGCGACTCACATGAAGGACCACATGCGAACGCACAGCGGGGAGAAGCCCTTCAAGTGCACCAAGTGTTCCGCTGCGTTCACGCAGGCAGCCAACTGTAAGCGCCACTTACGCACCCATCACTCTTGAGAAGACCTCGAAGATGTAATTTCACGTTTGTGAATGAATACCATGAGTAGCACTCTCGTCTTGTGCAGGTGCAAGCAAACATGTGTTATTTGCTGTATTGTGAGCAACGGGAAGGATTTAACTTCTTCAGAGCATAGTAAAGACGACAGAGGACTGTCTATGAAAAAAGGTTTCTTTTTTGTTGTTTTTCGTTTTCAGAAACAGAACTAGCGAAGGCAAATAAGGGTGGATGACAGGAGGGGGTGCCCATTTTGTCATCGGCTCTTCGTCATGTCAGTGTTTTGCCTTTGCTAAAAAAAGATAAGCCTGTACAAACTAGACCAACGATCACACTCACTCAAGAGAATGTGGTTGTTTTTGATGGTCTTATGAGGAATGAGCATAATGTTGAAGTAGCTTGGTCTAGGACCACTCATTGCTGGGCTGGTCAGGAAGTTGCTGCTAAATATCAGCACTCATTTATGGAATTTTATGCTGTGCTTGAAAACGAGCCCGATGTAGAAGTTTCATTAAGAACTCGTTACCAGGCCACTTGGTACATTGCAGTTATATATCAGTGCTTCAATGTGAATAGACAGCTACTCTGGTTGAGCCCATGTAAAAATAACATTGGATGACAAAGGCATATTTTGGGCACGATAATTTGTCACGATTACTGAAAGTAGGCTGCCAGAGCTGTTGTGTGCACATTGTGTGTTGACCATTTTTAAGACCACTGTTTGGCAAGCTCTCAGTTATGAACTTCTGATTCACAACACTGTGTATGTGCTTTTTTTTTTTGCAGTAGTATGCATCGATATCATGTGTTCCATTTTTTTTTTCTCTGTCCATCACGAATTTGTAAAGCTTCCTTATTTTGATTGCACACATGAAATACTGTTTTGCTGTAGACATGTAATAGTCCTTGCTTTTTGCCTGGCATATATATTTAAGGAGTACAGTGCTCTTGTAGTCATGTATTTCGTAACTTGTCAAGAAGTCGACTGTTTGAATGCAGAATCAGCACAAGGCTATGTCTGTAGAGGTGAATGCTGTTGATTACATACACCCGTGGCTTATCCCCGCCATAAGCTTTCTCATTTTCTCAATGTGTGATTTACTACAAGAAATACAGTTGCCTAGCCATGTCTTCAAGTGCTTACTTGAGTGGGCATTTTCGAGCCAATCACCTCTGCAAGATTGGACAAGCGTAGTGCTGGACTCGTTCGGCTGTCTACACGCTACATCGTTCCAGCACTGTGCAAACTTGGATATTACAGCATGCCATAATTGTTACTCAGATATCAACTTATCCCACACCAATATTGTGAAAACTCGAAAAAGTGAATGTATTCGCCAGGGGTGATTGCCTCAAAAGCCTGCCCCTGAATTGGGTTGTATTATAAATGTGCCCAATGTACATGTCTTCTTCAGATGCTATTCCCTTCCCTATGGACAATATATTTTCTGTTGTCAGGATCTAGAAGCTGAAATGTCTTTACATAGTGTGAAGCTAGATGCACGCAACATGTTATGTAAAACTTGTTATAATTTTGTTGCTACTTGCCTTTTTTTTTAGAAAATTATTTGTATGTTTCCAGTTCCACCAGATGACATAATTGAGGACAAAAAGTGAAGAGGAAGGGGGGGGGGGGGGGATGGAATGCGATGTATTGTGTACCTGAATCTGTGTGTATAAGAAAGGAATATATGTGCTTTTTGTCTGAAGGAACTATAGGAATGGAAACTATTTGTATAGGAACATGCCTGTTAGTCAGATCAAGCAGTACATTGCTAGATCTGTAACAGGCAGGCTTACAATAAACTGACTTCAGAATGTATTCTGTCTAGGATTTTGTTGGATCTGAGGTGGCTATGTTGGTATGTGAGTGACTGTGTATAGTGAAAATGTTTTCTTTTTGTCTTAATAAAGACAACCTTGCATTGCTTGAAGCAGTCTCATATCTATTCTCATATGTGCAGTCATTACGGCATGTATGCTCCATCGTAATAAATTAAAAAAGACTGCATTCATTGCTGGAATGTCCTTTTTTTGTTTTGTTTTTTTTTTCACTCTTGCTAATGTACCAATGAGACCAGCCATGCTGTTGTTACCGCTGTAGTGTGGGAGCCAACATACTTATTTTGACAATACACAACTTTGGTCATAAAGAGTACACTTTGTGCAGGGACTTGTCTGTTGAACTATAGCGTGTTAAAAATATTGTGTTAAACTAAAACTTAAAGGGGCCCTGGAACACTTTTGGGCATGGTTAGAAAACGCTGCCGATCGGTAGTTGAGGCTCCCGAGAACACGCGAGCCAAATATTATAGCGCAGCAAGCGGCCTGGAATTTACAATTAATTCTCAGTCAGCTGAAAATCGCTTTCTCTTCTCTCGACAAATGATGCTACATACTCAAAAATCACTGCGTTACAGCCTCACAAGCCCAAGTATCACGCCATTGGCTGATTTGAGCATGGCGCGCTCGGAAGTTACTGGGGCCACCGCGGGAGGCCGCGACTTGTACACGCGTGCGCGCGCGATCCCACTGAAAAGCGGCGCGTTCGAAGAAAGAGTGCTGGAAGCTCACAAGGTGCGCTTGACGTACCTTCCTTCCCCGTGCCATCCCTACCTGTTTAGCTTCCAGCGCTTTCGTCGGGACGAGAGAAAGCAATTGCAGCGTGCGGCAAATCTTTGTAACTCCGCTCGTACTGGACGGATTCTAAGAATTTTTGCGGCGGTCAATTTCGTGAGGCAATAGGCTCCTTTAGTGAATCCATTCCATGGCTACTTAGAAAAGTGTTGCAGGGCCCCTTTAAGCAAAACTACATAAGACATGACCGACTGTCATACAAGCATGTAGTGTGGTGCATCTGGTGGAAGCCATCTTTTTCATTTCGTGTGACGCCACGATGACGTCATAATGTCAGATTTAGGCCGATCAATGACGTCATCGTGGTGGTCACGTGGGTTTTCGGACGATGCTTTGCGAGCGTCTCGCGGACGGGAGCGTCAATGTAACCACTTAAAGGGGCACTAAAGGCAAACAATTTGTGCTAGAGTGATAGGTAATTGGACAGCTTGCAAAATAGTTACGGCGCATGCGCGAGCAAGTTTATTTTCCACCAGATAACCTCGACCACAGACTGGCACGCAAACAATTTTTTCCATTCACCGTTTTGTCGTACCCGCGTGCCTTCAGTAAAAGCACAATGAGCCTGGAAAGCAGTCTGTGCACGAGAGTTTTTGGTTGGAAAATAACCTTGCAGGAAAGCCGCCTTGCAGATTTTTGCAAATGGTCAATTACTTGATTATGTCAAAAATGTCAATAATATGCACACCAGTGTTTTCACATTCGAGGAAATAAGGTAAATGTAGGACACTATTTGCGCTACCAGTGGGACATTCTCTAAGAAGAGCCGCGGCGTAGGACATCCTCAGTACAATTAATCATTAGTACTCAGAATATCCATGATAACAGAATATTGCAGTTCTGTGGTAGTGAAATGGTAGCGTCCTTCTCAAATGTGGTATGTACTGGGTTCGATATCAGTGCCGTCGCCGTGAGGTTCTGTAGAAAGTCTAATTTACCGCATTGCACCGCGCGTTGTGTATTCTATATAAGTGTTAGTGAAAGCACGCGAGGACACGAGCGAGGAGGAAACGCCGGCTGTCTTTAGTCGCGCTGAAGGCTGGTAAGGGGGTGGGGAGTCCCGGATGTAGGGAGGGGGGGGATGGACGTCGCTTCGGTGCAAGCTTAAAACTTTCATTGCCCGGGTGCGGCCGCGCGCTTATGTCGACACGAATCGGGAGACGATCCTCGTGGCTGTTTGTGGGTGCTGTGTAGGTTTCATCGCTGTGAAAAACATGAAGGTCACTTCGTTCGCTGCAGCGGTCGTGTTTGCTTACGCCGGCGCCTTGTTGAGTTACGCCAGCGATTTATATAAAATTGCTGGTTTGAGCCATTATATTAAAAACTTCTTTTTTCTCAAGCGGGCATGGTAGGGTAAACAGGTTATCCAGATAACCTGTTGAAACCAGGCCTGGTTTCAGCTTTATATCTCAGGAACTGTACCATATTTTGTTGTGAAATTTTGCGTGCCTAATAAGAAAGCTAGTGGCGTTCAGTCTGTTAAATTTTCACCCTGTAACTTTTCTTACTTGCTTCTGGTGGAGTACCAAATTTAAAACTGGCGCACAAAATTAAATTGTACCTTTTCTCAAAAACCAAAAACAGCACGACCGTGATATCTGGCACGCTTATTCAACATAATATTGTTATTAATCCAAACCTCTCAAAACGGGCTCCTATATTTATCTCGCAATAAAAAAAAATTTCGTCACTTGTGACCATAGGTCGGCAAAAAAGAAAAGTGGAACTCACTCAGACTCAAGAAATATGTCTTGCGCTTCGGACTCACACTCACAAAAATTTGCTTCAACCCGACTCACTCGGACTCAAACTCACCAAAATATTACTCACCCAGACTCACTCAGACTCAGACTCATGGCACGGTCTAAGTTTGAGTGATTCCGATGAGTCGACTCATGAGTGAGTTTGCCGACCTATGCTTTTGAGTGATTCCGAGTGAGTCGACTCATGAGTGAGTTTGCCGACCTATGCTTAAGCATAGGTCGGAAAACTCACTCATGCAGTCGACTCACTCGGCTCGGTCGGCTCTCTCATGAGTCGACTCACTCGGAATCACTCAAACTTATTGTGACACGCCGTGAGGGAGACTTTTTTAATTATTCTTTTTTTTTCTTAGTCCTAACTTAAACAGTTCTTCAGAGTTTTAGGTTCAAAATATTTGGAAGCAATCAAGGTATAATCTGAGAAAATTTGAGCGCGATCGGTCGGATGTGTGGTCTGGAACGCGCTTATTCTTCATCGTCATCATCGTCATCGTCATCTGGCCACGGCGGACAATGGGGGGACAGAGCTCGTTCATAATATGCTTCGCATCTAAAAGAACATTTTTTTGGCGAGTATATTGACATTGTGGACTTTATAAGTTCATACCAAATCAAAATATTGCGGGAACGAATAGCATTTTGACCAATACATAACTTGCACGTACGTCACTGCGGTCGCCATCTTTAGGTACCAGCGGAATGCGATGCTGCATAAACACCTGCTCGAACGCGCGAAGCAAGAAACAGTGCCCCCCTCCAATCCTTTGTATTCCCCTTCGCGCGGCTGGCGAACAGAAGAAAGCGGGGAGAGTACAAAAGAACGCAGGGAGCGAACGACCCCCCTGTCCTCCCCTGCACTGACACTCTGTAATGCGATAAAAATTCATGGTGGCAGCCATCTCCAGGTACCCAGCGCAGAGAACTTGTCTGTGACGTCACGTGCAAGTTATGTATAATGCGGCTTTATTTCCGCAATGTAGTGGTCCAAGTAAAAATATATGGCTTGTACATTGCTATTTAGTATGCACAGAAGCAGGGGCGTAGCCAGAAATTTTTTTTCGGGGGGGGGGCACCCCCTTGATTTCGGGGAGGGCACCTAATTGAAATGGCCATTTTTCCCTATGTATGTCATGGCGAAAAAAAATTTCGGGGGGGGGGGGGGGGGGGGCACGTGCCCGGTGTGCCACTCCCTGGCTACGCCACTGCACAGAAGGTCTTAAAAGAGCCTTTTAAATTTACAACAACAAGGTTGTGTGCAGTGTGCCTTTGCCTCGCCACGTCAGCTGGGCTTCCAGCGGGTGCCTTTTCGCAGCGATTAATGCAAGTCGCACAACTCCTTGTCACCTTATTTATGCCCGGCTACTGCATCCAAATCACGGGCGTAACACCACGGGAATCGCGCAAAGTGCGGGTGTTTGAAATCTGCCAACCCATTACATAGGCATTGTCATCATCATCATAAGCAGCAGCACCAAAAACTCGCAAGGGTCCCTTTTGCATTCGCCTAGGAAGACTCGTAGACGAAAGCAGTCTTTTTCTTTTTCATCGACGTATTAATTAAGGAGAAAGCCTCAGACGCCTCATCAAACACGAAAATTGTCCGGCATCCCGCATCAACTGCGTCAGCGCGAGTATGCTAAAAAAAATCATCGCGTGGGGGGCGTCATGCTATGCGTCATAATGATGTCACAGATTGTCTAAGTTTGTGACGTCATCGTGACGTAACGCCACATGATGACGTCATCACATGACATCGTAGCTTGGTCAGAGGTGATTCGATCACGGAGGCCATGCAAAAACCAGTCGATATGCCTACAATCCTGGAGCCAGTGCAAAACCACGTCAGGTGCAGGAAGCTTTTGGAGGGTGGCGGTGCACGATCAATACCTATCCAAAACACATCGGCTTAGAAAAAAAGAAGGGTGGATTTCGCCTTCCAGCCGTCTTCCAGGCGGTGTGAAATCGCCTGCAGCTAGCGAACCGCAGTCATAAAATTTAGTCCCGCATGGGTCGGATCTCTGAAGAAGGTTGGAGCACAGGAGGCGGGGACGGGGGGGGGGGGGGGGGGGGCTGAACAACGCCGCTATATGAAAGAGCGCGTTTCTCACATCTCATATATGGATCACTTATGAAGGAGATTTAGCGTTAGGATTCGAGAAACATATCGGTGCTGATGTCTAGTATGACTCCAATCTGGACGCCGATTCTGAATATCGTTCCACGGCTATATGTCTAGACTTCTTTCTCCGTGGTCTAGACCAAGGGTCTCATACACGCGGCCCGCGGACGTTTCGCTTGCGGCCCTCGGTTTCACAAGGAATAAAATGTAACAATGTTAAACTGGTAACTGGCATTATTTACATGTGTCTAGACCGCATGGGGTGCCTCACGAAAAAAGAATGCTTGAGACCACTCCCGCCTCTTTAGCTTACCCGAACAAAGCGTTATTGATCGTAATAGGCGTTATATACCAGTACTATATAACATTGTCAAAAGCATTTTGATCCTTGTCAAGCCGCGGGCTACTTGTTTGAGACCCCAGTCTAAGATGATTGCATGAGGGACCTTGTGCGTTTTTTTTTTATCCCTTCACCGCCCCCCCTCCGAAAGCTTTCTGCACATAACGTGGTTTTGCATTGCCTCTACATGCGACTTCTGCGGAACCGAAGAGGCTGTTGGGACGCGTGTACGCGCGGGTGAAGAAGACACGACCGCGCGGCGTGGATCCCAAACATCAACTGTTTATTCAGGTTCTCTGGAGGTTCCGGAGAGCAGCGGAGGGCGGCGCTGCCTGGCGGCTTGGCTTGGCTTGGCTGCCACAACAGCACTCCCCCCTAGTGAGTTGCCGAACGGAGTTAAAGGTCCAGGCGAGTGGGTGCTCTTGATAGCCGCCCACTGTGCGTCAGCCGGGAGGGCACCTCGTGGACTTGGGCTGGCATTGAAGCTGGGGGGTCCTGGCGATGATTCCCTTAGTGGAGGCAACACGGCGTCGTCACGGTCCATGTGTGCTGGCTTGATGCGGTCCAACGACACGACCTCCTCACGGCCGTTTCTCTTGATTGTGAATTGCTTGTTGCCACGGCGGAGGACTTGAAACGGCCCATCATAGGGTGGCTGAAGAGGTCGCCGAACCGCGTCGTGTCGTACAAACACATATGGGCACGATGTGAGCTGTGGGTCGACGTGCACCACACGCGACCCTGGGGGCCGTGGAGGTACCGCGCGCAGTTTGCTCATGACGTTGCGTAGGCGAAGTGCATAGTCGCTGCAAGCTATGGATGCCTCCTCTGAGCCGCGCGCAAAGAGCTCTCCCGGCAGCCTGAGTGTCGTGCCGTAGACCAGCTCAGCGGCGCTGCAGCCAATGTCCTCTTTCAAGGTGGACCTTATACCCAAAAGAACGAGTGGGAGGGCCTCCACCCAGTTGTGTTCCTCGGTTGCCGTGAGCGCAGCCTTCAGCTGGCGGTGAAAGCGCTCCACCATGCCGTTGCTCATGGGGTGGTACGCTGTCGTGCGTATGCGTGAGGTGCCCATGAGCTGACTGATGGCAGTGAAAAGGGCTGATTCGAATTGTCGGCCGCGGTCTGTTGTTATCGTGGAGGGCACACCGAAACGGGCTACCCAGTGGTACAGGAAAGCACTCGCAACCGTCTCGGCAGTGATGTCCGCGATAGGGATGGCCTCCGCCCAGCGGGTGAACCTGTCGACACAGGTCAGCAGGTAGGCCTTTCCGTGGCAGGGTGGCAGTGGGCCGACGATGTCCAGGTGGACATGATCAAAGCGAGAATCCGGAGTGGGGAGTGTTCCCAGTGCTGTCGAGGTATGGCGTTGTATCTTAGAGCGCTGGCAAGCTACACATTCGCGTGCCCAGCGTCGGACGTCCCGATTTACGCCCGGCCAGACAAATCTTGCCGTCACCAGTCTTTGGGTGGCTCTAATCCCCGGATGAGACAGTCTGTGCAAGGACTCGAACACATGGCGACGGAGGCTCGCGGGCACGAACGGGCGAGTTCTACTGACGCTTGTGTCACAGCAAACCTTGTCCTCGGATCCGGGAACCGGGATCCACTCAAGATTCAGGGCAGTGGTCGCGGTCAACAGGTGTTTCAGTTCGTCATCTTCACGTTGAGCGGCTGCCAAAGCGGGAAGATCAACCTGTAGTGTGGGCATGATGGCGTTCACAGGATTCCGTGAGAGGGCGTCCGCTACCTCGTTGTCGCCGCCTTTGACGTGGCGGATATCAGTCGTGAACTCTGATATATAGGACATTTGGCGTCGTTCACGTGCTGTGTGCGTTCCACCGTCGGAGCTTAGCGAGCGCAATGCATAAGTAAGCGGCTTGTGGTCGGTGAGGACGAAAAACTCTACACCTTCCAGGAAATGGCGAAAATGTCGTATGGCAGCGTACACGGCCAGCAGTTCTCTCCCGAAGGTGCTGTAGCGGCGCTCGGTAGGTGTTAGCTTCCTCGAAAAGAAGGAAATCGGGCACCAGATTCCCCCCAACGAGCTGCTGTAATACAGCCCCAACTGCTGTATCGGAGGCATCTACCATTACGCTCTGCGGGACACCGGACCTGGGGTATTCAAGCAGTGCGGCGTTTGCCAAAGCGTCCTTGACCTCGCAGAAGGCTTCTTTTGCTTCTTGAGACCAGGAGAGGGTGTCCGAGCCATTTCGTGAAGTGGCCAGCAGGTCGTGAAGAGGTTGAAGGATATGGGCGCAGCGGGGAATGAAACGGCGGTAGAAGTTTACCAAACCCAGAAATTCCCGAAGCTGGCGCTTGGCGGTCGGCTGCGGAAATCCTTGCACGGCTTCAACCTTGTTGGGTTGAGGAAGAACTCCTGAGGCGGAGATGACGTGTCCAAGAAACGAGAGTTGTCGCACACCAAGCTCGCATTTGGCCATGTTCACGACCACGCCATGTTCCACTAAGCGCTGGAAGACGATGCGCAGATGATTCACGTGCTCTTCCGGAGTGCTGCTGGCGACTAGCAAGTCGTCAAGATAGGCGTGGCAGAAGCTGAGGCCGCGTATAGCACCGTCCATGAACCGCTGGAATGTCTGACCCGCGTTTCGGAGTCCGAATGGCATTCGGAGGAATTCGAAAAGTCCGAAAGGCGTTGCGATGGCGGTCTTCGGGACGTCCTCCGGGGCAACGGGAATCTGATGGTATGCCCGCACCAGGTCGATCTTCGAGAAGATAGTGGCACCGTGAAGCCTCGTCGTGACATCGTGTATGTGCGGTACCGGGTATCTGTCTGGAGTCGTTACCTGGTTCAGCGCCCTATAGTCCCCGCATGGTCGCCAGTCTCCCGGCGTTGACTTTGGCACCATATGAAGTGGAGATGCCCAGGCGCTCGACGAGGGTCTGATGATCCCTAGCTCCATCATGTGTTCAAATTCCTGTCGTGCGACCTTCAACTTCTCTGGAGGCAAACGGCGAGGCCGCGCGTGCACGGGTGGGCCGCTGGTGGCGATGTAATGGCGTACCTCGTGCTTCACCGCGGCGCTGGCTGGCGGCTGCCTCGTCAACTCGGGAAAATCCTGCAGAATGCGAGTAAAACGTTCTGCACCGGACGGCCCGAGCAGAGTGGGGCTCAGCGGAGGGTGGTGCGAGGGATTGCCTTGCACAGTTGCCTGCGACACGGGATCGTGAAGGCGGCGGTTGCGCACGTCGACGAGAAGGCCGAAATGCCGAAGAAAGTCCGCACCCAAGATGGCGAACTTCACTGCTGCCACGATGAAAATCCACCGGAACGTTCTGTTCAAGCCTAAATCGAGTGGCAGCGAGCGATGTCCGTAGGTGGCGATGGTTGTGTTGTTGACCGCCTGAAGCGGGGACGCACTGGGGACACGGCGATCGGTGGACCCAACGGGCAGCACGCTCACCTCAGCGCCGGTGTCCACGAGGAATCGAAGGCCACTGTCGCGGTCGGTGAGGAAAAACACTGATGGACGACGTTCGGGGGGCCTCTGCGACACTGGTCGTCCTCAGTGCCGGCCGCTCCCGTTTCCCGCATAGTCGCACGGAGGAATGCATTTGCGAGCAGCATTGCCATGCTTCCTGTGATACCAGCAGATTCTCTGTTGCACTGCTGGGCGCTGGCGCTCCTCGGGAGTGCTGCGGGCCTGCATCGCTGCGACGGTATCGGCGAGGCGAGATATCTGCTCCCGGATGTCATGCAGCGTGGTCGTGGGCGCGCCGCCGGCGATGTCTGGCTGTAGCGCCGCGACGGACGGCGGAGCGACCGCCAGCACCGAGTCCGCGAGCTCGGCGAGTTGAGACAGGCGTTTGTCGGCAGCCGAGGCGAGGACCATGCGCACGTTGACCGGAAGTCGCTGTAGGAACAGCTCGCGAAGCAGTCTGCTGTCGGCATCGGTGGTGGCTGCGCCGGCCGTGTGCAACAGCTGCCTCATGTGGCGCAACAATTGGCTGGGCGTCCGGTCCCCGAGCTCGGTGTCGTGCAGTAGCTGCTGCAGTCGCTGAGGCTCCGACGGCGTGAGACGGCTGATGAGCAGCTGTCTGAGCGCTGTGTACGCGTTCTCTGCAGGTGGAGCGACCAGCAGATCGCGTATCTCGCTCGCTATTGCCGGTGGGAGGCTGGCGACCACGTGGTGGTACTTTGTTAGCTCAGCGGCAATACGACGAGCGGTGAATTGGGACTCCACCTGCAGGAACCACAGCTGCGGGTCCGCTGTCCAAAACGGCGGGAGCCTGATGTCGACGGCGGAGATGGCCGGTGCGTCAGGGGGAGTCTCCATGGCGTCGATCGCTTGAAAAAGGCGGTAAGCCTCGTCCGGGTCACCACTGTTGGGACGCGTGTACGCGCGGGTGAAGAAGACACGACCGCGCGGCGTGGATCCCAAACATCAACTGTTTATTCAGGTTCTCTGGAGGTTCCGGAGAGCAGCGGAGGGCGGCGCTGCCTGGCGGCTTGGCTTGGCTTGGCTGCCACCACAAGGCAACTGAACACGTCCTGTGCAACTGCGCCCGCTATGACACGTTTAGATGCTCGCGCCGGATGCTTTTAACAGCGAAGCTGGCCTGTATGTGCCACATAAATTGGGTAAATCCACACTCACCAGTGGTCTACTAAAAAATGAAGAAGGAACTTGGACTCAGTGTGTGAGAGTTGTACTATGTGTCTTTGTATAACCTAGCCAAAAACTCTGTTGATCCCTGGTGCCACTCAGTCACCCCTGAAGAAGGGTCCGAGCTGGACCCGAAACGTCGGGACTCTTCATTTTAAAGTAAAACTTTGTTGTTACTTTAATTGAACAAGTTGGTTGGTGTCCATTTCCCAAAGTTATTTCCTTCCCAACCAGAGAGAAGTCTCTCAAATGTTCACCTTTAAATAACCTAGTTTGTGTTTGTTTTTTACTATGCGACGACAACTGTTGTGCAAGAGCAGAGGAGTAGCCGGCGCCACGCATTGGCACCAACCTCTCCTTATATACATTAAAAAAAAAAAAAAGGCAACAGTTAGTCCAACAAACCGGTATGTGCCACAGAAATTGGGCACATCTCACTATATATACTCACCACTGGTCCACTAAAAAGGAAGAAGGCAACAGTCAGCCCAACACTAGGGCGTCGTGTCTGTGACTGCATGACAGGTGCGAACGCTTGGTTTCAGGGCGAGTTTCTGTCTCTGGAATTTGGACATCCGTGTCGCGTGTGTGACTGACTGAAATGGCGGATTGGGGGAGTTGGTGATTCATGATACTTCAAATACGATGCGCGTAACAAAAACAGGGACGTAAACAGACAGGGACAGCCAGATGAGTCTTCATAATCACCCATTTTCGCTGTTTCAAGCGTTGCGCGGCTTAGTGTAAGCTTCGCCAATTTTTTGGACCAGCTTGACTCCAGCTGGTCAAAATTTTCTGTGGACAAGGTTCTAGGACCTTGGACATGTGCTTCGAGGGCGCGGAAGGCAACTAAAGCGCAGCTAAAATAAATTAAATAAGCAAATCTGAGCGACCGCCTGTACACTGGATACATGTGCTCTCCCAAGTGTGCTTGTGATTCTGTCCATCCCTGTTCTCTTCTGCTGTCTCTCTTTTCGCCCTATTATCCCTTCCCCAAGTGCAGGGTAGCAAACCGCACGTGCGCCTGGTTAACCGCCCTGCCTTTCCTTGCTTCTATCTCTCTCTCCAGGATCGCAGATGGTGCAAGCGTTCTGCACCTCATGTTTTGCATGGCCTCCGTGATCGGTTCCACATTTGCTCAAGCTGCGATGTCATGTGACCTCATAATGACATCACAAATTTTGGCCACTTGTGACATCGTATGGTGACGTCATCAGTCACGTGATGACATCTTACATCACACATGTTGACTACGACCGTCAGTCTTCGCGTTTGATGAGTCCTCTGAGGCGTTCTCCTCAACAAAGATGCTGGCTTTGAATACTTGGCATGTGGTGCAAAAACTGAGCTCTCAAGCTACGGTGATGATGATCATTAGGATGGATTACGTCTTGGTTTTCTAAGGCGAATGAATAAGGTAGCATGTCAGGTTTTCTTTTTTACGTTTGTGTTGTTTTCATCTTTTAGTCCTCAGAGAGGCTCCACTAAATTTTCTGCCTCGCTTTTTTATTTGTTGCGTATGCAAAAGCTTCCCAGGTGCTGTTCATAGCTAGCTCTTTCTGGATTACATTTTCTTGGGGTGGCTAATTCTCTAAAGCGCGCTGCGCGCGGGTACGTGCCACCGTTCGTGAAATCATCATTATTATCCTCGACAGCGTTGCCATTGCTTGCTATGGGTGAGTTTCCTTATGATTTTTCGTTGTAATTTTTATCCGTATGTAAGAATGTTTGAACTCGCTAATAACCGCAGTTGCTTCTTAAGAAGTGCAGCAGTGTCTGGACTGGAGATCTTAAATTGGTCGCGGCGACTGCAGGGCGCGTTCAGGAGAGACACGCGACGTTCCGGCGTCCAGATGGTTTTGATGGTCTACGTACAATGGACGCTAGGACACATTGAAAGTGTTCTGTAGCACTTTACACCCTGCGTAACAGCTGAAGACGAAAGCCTACTCCTGACTTGGTAATGCATCGAGTTATACAATCGCTAACCGGAGTTCTTCTAAGACATAACGAACAGCAGCGTGAGGGGCACGCATTGAAGGGGCCCTGCAACAATTTTTCAGCGTGGATCAGAAAACGCTGCCGATCGGTAGCCGAGGCTTCCTGAGAACACGCGAGCCAAGCATTACAGCGCAGCACGCGGCCTGGAATGTACAGTTAGTTCTCAACGTCCGCTAGCAATCGCTCCCTCTTCTCTCGACAAACGATGTCGTAGGCCCAAATGACCGCGCCATAAATGCCACGGCCATTGACTGATTTGAGCGCCGTGAGTTGCATAGTTACCACGACCGCCGCAAGATGCCGCCACGTGCCTGCGGGAACGTGGCGATCACACTGAAAGTAAGCCACGCTTTCCGAGAAAAAAAATAAATAGAAAAGAACGTGCTACCCCTACCTACGTAGCTTTTAGCGCGCTCGCTGGTACGAAAGGGGAGAGGAAGCGCTTGACGCGTGCGACACGCCCCTGTAACTCCGCTCTCGTACTTGAAGGATTCTAAAAATATTTGCGGCTGTTGATATGGTATGTTAAACTTTACAGTGAAACCTCGGTGATACGAATCTCACAGGGACCACAAATAATATTCGTATCATCCGAAATTCGTATCACCAGAAAATTAGCATGCGACAAAAGAAAGCTGGCGCACATTTTCATTTGTTGTTTTTCTGGGCCGCAGCAATGTCAGGAAGAACTCCGAATGATTGTCAGTTAAGTTTTTAGATGTCGGCAATCATACCAGCTTTCGTAGATATACGGCCCGTACGCGCGTGTTTAAATAATGAACCAGGTACGTTGTGACCCACGACAGCAGTAGCCCCTTCCAAATTTTAGCATGCTTTTTCGCGTGGCCCCGGAGTACTGCGCCGAAAGTAACGGAATAAGCGCTTTGTCGCGATAGATCAAGGCCACAAAATTTTGGAACCACGGTCCTATGTTATCATTTTGTTATCGCGGAGGTATTAGGGATGTTTTTTTTTTTTTTGGGGGGGGGGGGGGGAGATTTAGGACCATGCCCGCACAAGTGCGGTCTCATCAGGCGCGTATGCTGACGTTGTGAGGCCTGACTCCTTTGCCAAGACCGTCCTCGCCTTCTTTCGGTCTTCGTCCACCTTTCATAGGATGTCTGGTGCACGAGGCAGGCACGTGTTAACACAGTACAACGACGCGTCGATGCGTTAGAAAAAAAGAAAGCATGGCGCAATTTCCCTCTGTAATCTAAACGCGAAGGCACACGGATACTCTAACACGGAGTCACATTAGAGCCTCAAAGATTCGCGCACACAATATCGGAGGCCGTGACGCGTCTCTGAAGGTTTATTCTGACCGTAAGAAAAGTAAAGTATTTTTCTTACACCGTGATTCTGACGATTTAGCGGTGCGGCGCACCTCCCGCGCTCGCACGTGTTTGGCCCGTCTTCCGCGACAGCGAGGACAGCACCTCTTCGTACCTCAGCGGTAGCGTACGTTCGTATCAAACGTCACGGGGTGAAAATCGGTTCGAAACAACCGTACTCGATTACATTACAGGCCGATGGGCCTTGGCCGGGAGCAAAGAAAAATTCGTATCACCCCGAAATTCGTATCAGCTGTGATCGTATCACCGAGGTTTCTTTATTTAGGTTCTGAATATCAACCCTTAAGTTGACGCAGGGGCCCTTTTTGCTTTATGCAGTTGCAGTTTCATTGTGCAGATGCAAAAGAGACTCCAGGGAACTAATTAAACGCTGCTGACTTTGATTGTCGAATATAATATCTCAGCAATAGAGCAGCCAAAAAATTTTTTCAGAGGCGGGAGGGGGGGGGGGGGGACGTTGGCTCTACCATATCTTATGCATGTTCATGCGGGCGTTTGTATGTGTGCGTGTATATATGCGCATAGAAAATTCAAAAAATTTTAGGGTAGTAGGGCTTGAACCCCTCCCCCACACCCTTGGCTACGCCCCCGTAACTCGGTGTGTGATCTACACGCATATTCCCTGTAACGATGGGCCGAACTGCACTTTGGTTTCGCGATCTACATTTCTTGTTCTTGCGACACCAATCGCACAACCAAGAAAACCGGGCTGACAGGTTTAAAGAATGCATTATCAAATACCGTCCATACCGGAGCTAAATTCATGATGACCGCGGTGTTTTGTTCTTCTCCTTTTTTGCGAACAGAAATGACCACCGAAGAGCCACTTGAAGTTCCAGGTAAGACTCGTGGGCACTTAGTGCCCAAGCTCTGCGTCCTCAAACCGCTTTGTGATATGCGACTCATTGTAGTCCATCGCGTTTACAAAGCGTGCTTTGGGGTAACGTAATTGTAAAGCTGCCACCCGCCGACCGAAATGTTGCCGCTACGATAAAAATGAAATAGAGGCATTTTTATCACGAAAGCTGACAAAAGCACGTCATTGTATTTGTTTTTCGGAAATTACGCAGAAGCTAATATACCGAGAAACATCGAGAACACAGGGAATGGTCTACGCGAGGTTTCGAGGCCCCCGCGGTCTTGGAGGCTACGGCCCTGGACTTGCCTCATATCCGCTAAACATAAGCTAGCGTCTTCTGAGCCGCTAGGTAAATGCTAAGCAATAAGACATTAGATAGATACCATTCATGCAGGTTTGTCGATATTGCTTCTGTACATATTACTTGCTAGTGATGAATAACCGAATTAGAGTAAGAATTAGTTGCAGTTTTCGTGCATTTCTAACGCTAAACGGGAATGGAAATATAGGAGAATAGGAAAGGGAGAGGCTAGGTAACCTAGGACGCGGATCTTTAATTCAGTTAAAGACCAGAGTCCTAGCTGTCCTAAATTTTCAATTCTCTTTTGCGCTGGATGGTGCATATAAAGTCAATTTTCCAACTATAGCCCAGCTTTTTGTTTTTTGCTTTGTGCGGTTGCTCTTTCATTGTGCCAATGGAAAAAAATTCAGGGAAATTAAATAAACGCTTGTTGACTTTGATTATCGAATATAATACCTCAGCAGTAGCGCAGCCAGAACTTTTTCCAGTGCGAAGGGAGGTCAGCCATACTTCATGCATGTTCGTGCGTGCGTGTTATGCATGCTTGTGCATGTGCGTGTATTATACACATGCAAAATTAAAAAAAAAATTGCGGGCAGAAAGGTTTGAATCCCTCCGCCCCCCGCCCCCCCCTGGCTACGCCCCTGTATCTCGGTGTGTGATCTGCACGCATGTTCCCTGTAACGATGGGCTGAACTGCGCTTTGGTTTCGCGATCTACATTTCTTGTTCTTGCGATACCGGTAGCACAACCAATAAAACCGGTCTGACAGGTCGCAGGTTTAAACAGTGCAATATCAAATACAGCGATACCGAGCTAAATATATGATGACCGCGGTGTTTTGTCCTTTTCCTTTCTTGCGAACAGAAATGGTCACCGAAGAGCCACTTGAAGATCCAGGTAAGGGACTCGTGGGCACTAAAGGCGGTGCCCAAGCTCAGCGTCTCGAAACCGCTTTATGTGATGCGACTCATTGAAACCCATCGATATTGGCCTCGAGGGCCACCACTGGAAACGCCGGCGCCACCGTCGGCGTGACGTGCTTGGCAGGATCACGCGGTCTCAGCGGTCTCAGCGGCCGCGTCGGCTGCTTGTGGAGCGCTGCCGCGTGCTTTGTAAACGAGCTTCAAGCCCCACCTGCGCTGTGGTCTGTTCGAATGCGGAGTTCTGCTCGCATTTTGAACACAACTGAACCCACTGTGATAGGAGTGATTGCATCCGAAAGCGATGAACATGCTGCTCGGTGCCGCAGTGCCGGACGTACGCAACAGATCGAGTCCGGTGCAAACCTGCACGGTGCACCGGTGCCCGTGGGATGAGAAACTGCGTGAAGAGTGGGTTGTAGAGCAAGAACCGGCAAGCAGCCATCGGCTACGAGTCATGTGTACAATAAGCACTTCCGCGAAGACGACCTTCGCTACTGCGTCGGTACTGTGATGTTGAGTAGCAGAAAGCGCGCGCTAGACGATCGTTCGCGCGCGCTTCCCGTAGGCTAACGGTGCTTATCTCCCGTAGGATAGAAAATGCGCTGTCTTTTATCTCGTGCGACACCATCACAGAACGTTCCCGTGCTACCTCTTGATCGTCGGCCCCGTGCTCAGCGTCTACAATATGGGCTGCAGACACCCGAGTCATTGTTTAGCTACGTTGGACTTAAAAATCACAGGGTTTCTTATGCACTCCTTTAAGTGACCGGAAGGCGAAAGCTACCTTCTTCTCCTTCTCAGTCAATGTATTGATTTTCCCCACCCCGCTCCAAAAACTTTCTGCACCTAACGCGGTTTCGCACTGCCACTGTGATCGACTCACCGATCACGGAGGCTGTGCAAAGTTACTATGTCGTGGCACACGTCATCATGTGACATCACGTTATGAGGCTTCATATTGACGACGTCACAACGAAGTCGCCAATTTGGGCAATCTGTGACGTCATTATGACGTGATATGGTGACGTGATCACGTGATGGTGATTTTTTTGCATTACTCGTGCTGACGCCGCCGACGTAGGACGCCGTCGGTCAATCTTCCCGTTTGATGAAGTATCGAAGGCTTTCGCCTTCATAAGCTATGCGCAGCGTTTGCTGGTGGATGCATAGCGAGCGAGTCAAACGCTGCGGTTGATGTGTGCTGCATTTGTGTTGGCAAACAATCTTTCTGTCAATCGTGCATTGTCATGACGCAAATAAAACGTGCTGAAAAGCCCAAATTTATTTGTGCCACTCTCAAACTCAAGGTTGCACTCTCCAACCCCCATGCATTTTCTTGGAGCCTTACTTATTTATGCTGTTCGGACACAACATACTGACATAATTGCTGGGCAACTCGCCAAATAATGCTGGGCATTATAATTTTGCATTTCACTCTACGTGTTGATGTTACGCTGCTTTGCAGCTGCAGGTTGCTGCAATAACTTCTCTTTCTTTCACCGCTAATTGAAGTTCACATGGGTTCACAGCCGACATTTGCAGAACAAATCCGGCGCTCTTTCCTATCTGACTCCTTTCTAAAACGTTCTGCGCACTAAGAAACTATTTCTTTTAAAAAAGAACGTATCTTCTTTCGTTTCCTTGACGTAGACCACTTCTCCTTCCACCAGCAATATCGAAGTGGTGAAGCTTTGCTCTATGAAGTTGTCGAGAGCGGCAAGGTCAGTGGAATGCACAATAATTAAGGAGTATATTAAAAAAAATCATCGCATTTTCTCATGCTTTGCGTGGTAACCAAACGAAACGAACACTCTGAAATAACAGAAGCAGCGGCAGTTGCTCGCTTAGAAGACTGATCAATATGCAGCGCGAGGCAACATGTCAAATGACATTGAAACACACGAATTTCGACAAAAAAAAAAAAATGTTGAAGCGTCGGCACGGGACATCACAAGTTGCCATAGGCGCGCTGAAGTCGTAGTTGTAACAAAATTCTTCTTGAACTGCTCTGATAGCGTCCTCGCAACAATAGTTGTTTGTGTACTCACAAATTTTCATATTTTGTGGCCTAATGTTCACGACACGGCGCCAAAACACGCTCGTAGCGAAAGCGAAACCATCAGTACGAACATACATGCATGCAGACGCTCATACATGCAAAAGCTCCGTCGGTCGCCGCGAACCTGTGCGATCACCGGCTTGAGGCTTCTTTCTGTTATGCTCCATTTGGTTATACATGCAGTCTACTTTAACATATTGCACATAGATTGCGCTCCGCTACTCTCTACATTTCACGCAAGAAGCCGGTTAAGGGGTCTCCATCGCGGTGACCGCGTGAAGCGGGCGCTCCGTTTTCTGCGAAGAGACAGCGACTGTAAACTATGTTGTGCTTTCTGTTCATCGAAAATTATTATTTTAACAGTAAAGAACGTATTTCGCTTCGAAAGTATGCACAGAAATGTCCTGGAGCGCTTCCGCGAGGTATTTTGTAGAGCGCCGACAGCAAATCCTATATGGGGAGCGCGCGGCGGTATCCTGCCTAGCACGCAATCGAGGCGCGTCCGATAGAGGGCGACTCCGTAACTCCTCGAGGCCAATACATTAACCAAGGCCTGCTTTGAGGTAACCTAATTGTAAAGCAGCCGCCCGCCTACCGAAATGTTGGACATTAAGGTAAAAGTGATATAATAGAGACCTGTTTATCACCTGAGCTGAGGAAAAAAAACCATGCCATTACATTTATTTTTTTTGGAAATTACGCCGAAGCTAATATAAGCTGTCGAAGCTACACGGATGTTCCCTGTGTAACGATGGGCCCAGCTGAGCTTTGGCTTTGCGATCTACATTTCTTGCTCTTGGGATACCATTCACACAACCTGGAAAACTGGGCGACAGGTTTAAACGATGGAATGCCAAATAGCGTCGATACCGGCGCTGAATTCATGCTGACTGCAATGTCTTGTTGCTTTTCTCTCTCTCTCTCTTTTGCGAACAGAAATAAACGCCGAAGAGCCAACAGAAGTTCCAGGTCAGACAACCATGGATCATTCAGGTGGTGCCCAAGCTCAGCGTCCACAAACCAGTCTTGTACTGAAACAGAAAGACCTCTCAAAGGCGATGCTTTGAATGTTGGATGCGCCGTGAGCAATCGCATACCCCGAAATACATCGTAGCCACAGTATTTAAAGGGGTCGCGAACCAACTTTTTATGTAATCGTCGAATGACCTCAGTATCAGAATTTATTGCCTCTCGAATCAATTGCTGCAAAAATTTCTTGAATCCATCAAGAATAAGTAGAAGCGTTTTCTCTGTTCTTTCGTCGCGACCCCGGCCGCGGCGGTCGCATTTCGATGAAGGCGAAATTCTAGAGGCCCGTGTACTGTGCGATGTCAGTGCACGTTAAAGAAGCCCAGGTGGTTGAAATTTCCGGAGTCCTCCACTACGGAGTCTCTCGTAATCATATCGTGGTTTTGCGATGTAAAACCCCTGATATTATTATTATTATTATTATTATTATTATTATTATTATTATTATTATTATTATTATTATTATTATTATTATTGTGTTTTCTCGTCGCGGTGAGCGCGCTGCAAGCTGATAGTGAAGGATGGCCCGGAGGAAGGGAACGATGTTACGCCGGCGCATGTCATGTCCTCGAGCACGCGTGATGAAACCGATAGCTCTCTCCCGTTGTGATTCCTGTGCGCGAGCGTGGGTCACTGTGTAATGTTAGCAGACGATGGAGCGCGGCGCCGGTACGTGGTGGCACCTCTTGGCAAGAAGCTCATCCGATGCAAACGCCACTCTTGATTTATGTCGGCTCTTGGCCAATAGCATGCTATCTGCTCTTCGACGTCAAACAGCAGGCGCCTGTAGCTCTGGGGAGAGTGAGCACAGGCCTCGCATTAAAAGAGGACGTCTCAGAAAATGGCAGCTTCCCGCTCTTCTTGTAAACTCTCCATGCCACGCACGACTGCAATATTTGGCTGAGATGTGCGTAGTAGCGTCTGCTATCGCAAGATTTGTTTTCTCACCAAGGCCGAGGGTTGGTTCATGACCATTTTAAAGGGGCCCTGCAACACTTTCCCAAGTAGCCATGGAATGGATTCACTAAAGGAGCTTATTGCCTCACGAATTCACCGCCGCAAAATTTTTTGGAATCCGTCGAGTACGAGCGGAGATTTGTCACACGCAAAGATTTGTCGCTCGCTGCAATTACATTCTCTCTTCTCTCGTCCCGACGAAAGCGCTGGAAGCTAAGCAGGGAGGTACGGCACGGGGAAAGAAAATACGTCACGCGCGCCCCGTGACCTTGACCACTTCTCTTATTTTTTTTTCGAATGCGTGGATTTTCAGTGCGATCGACTGCGCACGTGTGAACAAGTCGCGGCCTCTCGCGGCGGCCCCCCGTAACGACCGAGCGCGCCATGCTCAAATCAGCCAATGGCAGATACAATGGCTGTGACGAGTGATTTTTGAGCTTGTAGTGTCATTTGTCGAGAGAAGAGAAAGCAATTTTTAGCTGACTTTGAGAATTTATTGTGAATTCCAGGCCGCGTGCTGCGCTATAATATTTGGCTGGCGTGTTCTTGGGACCCTCGACTACCGATTGGCAGAGTTGTCTACCTATGCTCAAAAAGTGTTGCAGGGCCCCTTTAAGGCTATCACTGGGGCATGGAGAGGTGAATACGACAATTAAAAGATAAACACAAAGGACCGACAGATTTGTGCATGCCCTCAGGAAGCGAGTACGACATGATTCCGATATTTTGAAGACAGGTGGTGATGGTAATATCAACTTTACTTGAACAAAAGTAAATTACCGCTCACATAGAGGTGACTCTACTCGGGAAGCGATCCTTGATGCCCAGGAAACGATGACTGCTTCTCTCGTTTGGGCGTTCTGATGAGCTCGTCCCATGTCAGTTCTTTGAAGGAGTACTGACACAAATTTTAAGAATTTTGGGATTGTTGCTCTTAATGAAAGTACTGGTGTCGAGAAACCTATAAAGAGTGTCGTAGTGCATGGGAATGCATTGAATATATTTTTAATACCGCTACCATAAAACAGCAATTTCGGTTTCGGTATCGAGGGGGCGGCTTCTCAGTGACGTATCAGAGCAGTGTGACGTCACGGGAAGACAGCAACTGGCGACGTACTAACGGAAAATCTGTCATCTGCTCGTGGTGCACGCAAACAACGATGAGTTAATTGCCGTCTAGTGATCCTGACAGTGATTTTCGCGATTTAGGCTGAATGCAGGGCGCAGAGATCGCAAACTCGGGAACTGACTTGACTCGTCGGGATAATGTCCATTGCAGTGGAGCTGGCTTGCAGATGCTCCGCGAAGAAAATTTTAAAATCAAGATAAAATATTTTATACGTGTTGTCTGTCTCCGCTGTGTGGAGAGCGTTAACACTACATACCAAGAAAACGAAAAATGTCCCTTTTGCGATGTTCCAAAATCGTGTCAGTACTCCTTTAAGGGAGTTGGCAGAAGCGATTCGGGAGGGGGGGACGCTCCCGGATGCCCACAAGATGTCATTTCGGGTAGCTGGTTCATGCAGAGCACAGTTTTGACAGTTCGGAGTGAATTCTCCGTTAGTGATTACTGTCAGTCTATGAGGACTAGCGAAAGAGCAGAGGGACTTGCTTGCACCGACTAACTTATTGATATCGCGCATTGTTATAGCTGGCGTTCTCGACGATACCCAATCCTTAAGAATCTCCTGTAAAAGATAACTTAATTGTAATACTTAGGCTCGATTACTGTAGCTGTTTGCGAAAAGCGTTATGACCAGCTGTCTATAATGGCGTGAAATTTACGTAATTTGATGCCAAAGATTCTGAGACCAAATTAAAGGAAATGGTAGAAGTGTAAGAATAAATTTTGATGAAGGAAAGAAGTGTAAATGTAAGGGCTCGTTTTCTTTGTTAGACACAATAAGAGAACTAACAGACAATGATACCAAGGCAAGTATAGGGGATGGTATTAGTAGTAATTGTGAAGTAAATGTGAAGAAAGAAAAGTGGAGGAAAGATAACTTGCCGCCGGCAGGGACCGAACCGGCGACCTTCGAGTAACGCGTCCGATGCTCTACCAACTGTGCTACGGCGGTGGTCATCCCTCCGTCCACTTTATAGGGTATATATGTCCATTTAAACGTGGGACTGTCAGTCAGCGCTGCCAGTAGTCATTACGGCGAGTGTGGAAGACTTTTTTAGGGGCGAAGCAACTTAGGGTCTAGGCCTGTCCGTTGTACCCACTATACGCCATGACGATGACGCTGATGACAATGAAGAATAAGCGCGTTATCATATGCACAGCACATGCAAGGTACCCACTGTACCCCATGACGATCACGATGACGCTGATGACGATGAAGAAGAAGCGCGTTAGCCCATACAAGGTACCCGATGACGATGACGACCATGGAACATTCTCTTTCTGCCATGGATGAAAACGAACGTATCTGCCATCACGGCACAGCACATGCAAGGTACCCACTATATGTCATGACGACGACGATGACGCTGATGACGATTAAGAACAAGCGCGTTCCAGACCACACATTCTCTTTCTGCCATGGATGAAAACGACCGTGAAAGCGCTCTCGCCCGCAAAAGGCAATGCGGAAATAACAAGCTGATACTCCGGAGGCGAGGTCGCGGCATGCGGCGGCTCAACGTCTACGCAGACAGCAAGATACCCCGGAGGCGAGAGCTCGGGAAGCAGCAGCAAAACAGCAACGCCGACAACAAGCTGCTACCCCGGTGTTGAGCGCGGGAGGCGGCGGCTCAATGGCAAAAACACAACATTGTATATACTGTACACATGCGTTGTCACTCATTTACATGCGCGAGGGGGCAATGTCACGGGTGATTTACGGTAAGAATGATCCCCAGTGCTTCGCCCACTCGTCATGATTCACTTCGTGGAGATGCGTGGATTTTTTTTTCTTGCCTCACGCATTTGTATCCCAACAAATGAATGAATGAATGGAATGGATGGATGACATTACTGGCATTTTATAATTATGGTGTGTTTTTTTGCATCATAAGAATTACAATATGCAGCAAAAGTAATCAAATATTTTCACTCGCAGATCAGCACATCACTCAGGTAACAACGGGTAAGTACTGCTTCTCACGCGGTGAAATATTGTATACTACGTTAAAGCAAAAACTTAAGACTTCTTTTGTTTCGCATTTGTGTCTGACCATCACAGTGACGGAGCCACATCAACCTGCGTAAGTAAAATCGAGGCTCTATTTTAGGGTAAGTTCGTGTATCATGGGTGGATCCAGCCGCTCATTTTAGGTGGGGGGGAGGGGGGGGTCTGGTTCTTTTGTTTAGTAGCTATTATAATCACAAGAACCCCATCACAGCATAAATACTGTGGATTTGTGCTCCCAGGGGTCCCACTCAATTGTTTAATCGGTTTTCTAATCGTAATAAATTCGAATAATTAAAACAAATTACTACACTTCAGATATAGGCACATTTTGCTGCGATAAGCATTCGTTAGGAATGGGGTGGTGGAGTGGCCGGCTCGAACACGAGTTGGAAGCACTGAAGAGAGTGGCGGGGGGGGGGGGGGGTGGCACAGGCTTTGGGGGGCTACGTGCCCCAGCTTCCCAGCTGCAGCATACATGCAAATTTTCAGTTTTGCATGTGTCTGTATGATGCTTAGGCAAAAACCAGTCACGAGGACGGCGAACAAGGGATATAGAAGTGGCACACACAAGGACTGGACTAACAACTGTGCTTTATTAGCTAACAACACCTCCCAGGAGAACCAAGGCGCATGAGCTGCTCACGAAAAAAAACCATGAAGCCAAAAAAACCAAAAACGAGAAAGCGGTCGCTTGAAGGCCGGGATTCTACCACCAGAGTGACAGGAACTCACATTCCTTCTGTAATAATGAAATGGAAGTGGTGCTGACACAATCGTCACAATCGTCGACAGGAACTCACATTATTACAGAAGGAATGTGAGTTCCTGTCACTATGGCGGTAGAATCCCGGCCTTCAAGCGACCGCTTTTTCCGATTTTGGTTTTTTGGTTTTTGGTTTTTTTTTTTTTTGGCTTCATGGTTTTTTTCGTGAGCAGCTCATACGCCTTGGTTCTCCTGGGAGGTGGTGTTAGCTAATAGAGCACAGTTGTTAGTCCAGTCCTTGTGTGTGCCACTTCTACATCCCTTGTTCGCCGTCTTCTTGACTGGTTTTTGCCTAAGCGTCATGTACCAACTGACCCAGACTTCGACCTAACTGCATGTGTCTGTATACGCGCACACATACAAACGCATGCACGAACATGCAGAAAACCTAGTTGAACATGGCTGAACACTGCCCCCCCCCCCCCCCTCGCCCTGAAAAAAAGTTCTGGCTACGCCACTGGCTTTCGCCTTAAAGGAGTACTGACACAAATTTTAAATATTTTGTGATTGTTACTCTAATTAAGAACACGGGTTTCAAAAACCCTAAAAAAGAGTACTGTGGTGCCGGGGAATGCATCGCATATATTTTTAATACCGCTACCTTAAAAAGACACTTTCGCTTTCGATATAAAGGGGGTGGCTTCTCCGTGACGTTTCATGGCAGTGTAACGTCACGGGGAGACAGCAATTCCGCGACGTACTAGCGGCAGATTTGCCGTCGGCTCGTGGTACACGTAAACAACGATGAGTGCGTTGTCTCCAGCGACCCCGACAGTGATTTCTGGGACTTAGGCTGCATGCAGGACGCAGAGTTCACAAGTTCAGTGGAACTGTGTTGACTCGTCGGGATAATGTCCATTGCGGTGGGACTGGCTTTCTTATGCTAAGCGACCGAAACTTTAATATCAAAGAAAATATTCTATACGTGTTCAAAAGAGTGGTGAGCTGGGCTATTGGTATGGGTGCATTATAATAATTAACAGCGGGAAAAAACGGGAGACACGAATATACGTGTTGGCTGACTGTTGGTATGTGGAGAGTGTTAACACTGCATACCAAGGAAACGAAAAAATGTCCCTTTTGCGATGTCTCAAAATTGTGTCAGTACACCTTTAAAGAGAGGCTGATTGCACACGAAGACAGTCCTCAATGAAAGTAGAACAAACGTAATGGTAAGCCGATGTACAGAAACGTATTTTAATATATTCGAACCGTTGTTGCAACTCCAGTGTCCGCAAGATGCCCAAGTGGGTCACGTACTCTGCGCCATTCGTCGTTCTGTTGGCCTTCGTCGTCACCATGGCACTGACAAACAGTACGTACTCGCTTCCCCAAACTTGAATTTTATAAGGGCGTAATCTTAAATATATTATCGTCTTTGTGGAGTCCTGGTAATTAACGCAACAGTATAGTGGGCAATCAATCTAGTGGTTGCGTGTGTTATTGCGGACTGAAGTGCAAATCGATTCCCAACCAGCCAAGGTGTATGAAAAGCCAGGGTAGGGGCCAGTTGGTTGTACATAGTGTAAACTTTTGTGCGCTACAAGTAAACAAAATCGACGAAGAAAATGGTACGGGACAACAAAAAGCTCAGCTGGGGCCATTGTTACACAGGTAACATGCGTGTAGCTTCGGGGTCGTGTAGCTTGTATTATATAGCTTCATAATTTCCGAAAAATAAGTACAATGACGCGGTTTTTCTTTTGTCATCTTAGGTGATAAACATGTCTCTATTATCTCACTTTCATCTTCACGTCAACATTTCGGTCGGTGGGCGGCTACTTTACAATGTTGTCCCGTACCATTTTCTTCGTCGATTTTGTTTACTTGTAGCGCACAAAAGTTTACACTGTGTATGAAAAATTAACCCGGTGTGATTCACAATAGTAGTATATGCATCGCTAAACGTTAGGTTCTGCAAAGCGTTGTCAATGCAGACAAGCGTTTGCCTATGTCAGGGGACTAAAACAAAAGGCCTGCGAACCTTTAGTGGCCCGACCTGCACAGGACGAAGCGGGGAGGGTTCCAGCCTACTTCTTGGACGAGTACAGAAAGACGTACGGCACACCGCTGGTGTCTTTCTGTCCTCGTTCAAGTAGTTAACTGCAAAACTCCTCGCTATGTGCAACCAACGAGCACAAATCCCAGACGTGACTGTCTTCGTGCCATACGTCTTTTTTTTTAATTTTCTTAAAGGGGAACTAAAGAGAAAAACGATTTTTCGCGTATTAGTAAAGTACAATTTCACGGTCCAGAAAACACCACTCTTACCGCGAGACGACGCTTGGTAAGCGAGAAAACGCGCGAAAAGAAAATGCCGGTGGAGACGCCACCTTGAGATTCCCGCACCAAGCACCGTGACGTCATATACTTTGACGGCGTCTACTGGATCCTACGCAGTTTCTAATCGGTAAAAATGAAGTACATTGTCATCTGTGGGTACCATGCATATACCTAACATATGAAGTTTCAGAAAATTACATCGAGCCCATGTCGCGTAAAAACGAAAAATACATTTTGAAATTCGCGAAGTCTCGCGCGGAGATTTCGGCGTGAAATTTAAAAGTGAACCTTCAACCTTGATTTTCCCCGCTAATAATGAACTGATGATAGCGAAACATATGGCATTAGAGTTCTCAGAGGACGGTTTATCAATCTAAAGCAAGTCATTGTTTCACGTTGAGTGTCCCTTTAATAAGTACTATCGCGCTCAGTATGAGCTACACCGCAGGAGCGCGTGGCCAAGCGCACTGTTATGTTGTGCAGTGGCGCCGATCGTGACATATTTTCGCTATCAGGGGAGGGTTTATCTGTTCCTTTGAGTGCGCATCGCCTTCCCTTGCTTTCGCTCGCCCTCGTTTTCGCCATGTCGTGATATCCGCTTCGAAAATGATAACTGCCGCGTGACTTGATAGATAAATTTCAAATTTTTCTTCAGTAAAGCTAAATAAATGGCAAAACATTCCTTCAAATAAAGGAAGTCGAGGATGAAAGCAAGCAATTGGGAGTGATGCGCGCTCACAGGAACAGCCAAACTCTCTCCCAATAACTCTAAAATATGCCACGATCGGCGCCACTGTACAACCTTACCGTGTACTGGGCCACGCGCTCGCGTGGTGTAGCTCATACTGAGCGCGATGAGTACGCTCAGGAGCTACATAAATGGGACTGGTCCTGAGCATTTTTTTTCGTGATGCACCCCACGTGGTCAAACCGTGGAGCAAGACCCTATATTATTGCGATAGCAATTATATGGACACTCTCGGCTGCTTTTCGTCCGTCGGCGTCATGCCCCGTATATGTATATGTATATATATAACCGGCCCCGCCCGTCGTTCGTGAGCGTGAAAAGAGACGCGAGGGGGGGGGTGGGGGGTCCCTCGAGCGACCTTCGATTTTACGAGCGCGGTCGTCGCGGGCGCGCGCGTTATCTCTCCCTTCTCGGCGGCCGACAGCGGGGGGCCGGTGTACCCTTCTACGTGCTGCGCTCTCAACGCGAAGAGAATGTGGTGAGCAGAGTGTCCCTGGAGCGGCCGTATGCTCTTAAAGGGGTACTGACACAAAATTTCGCGACCGAGATAGCCTGCTGGATCGATTCCCGTGTACATGCGTGTACCATCTGCAAAATATCGACAGCGAATAAAGCTTGGAAGGTATTTTATATGAATTTTGAAGTTCGCGTGCGCGATCCAGCATTCTAGGCCGCACCTGGCGGCATTGACACCCTCGGAGGTGACCCTAGGTGACCCCCCTACTTCCCGGTACAACAGGTTATGATGACGTCGTAGCCGCCATTTCTGTTTTGGCGCGCTCGCCACTGCGCTGTTGGTGACTGCTCGGCGGCTGCTCGCGAGTGTGTGGCCGCGGCCAAGAGGAGGCGCTGCCGCGGCGCACGCGTTGAAAGTTTTGTGTTTGGCGACACTACAGCTTTCCCGTTTCCTGCCCCGAAGGACTTCTTGATTCCCCTGTGCTGCCTCGGCTGCAGTGACAGGCCACAATGCCGAAATCCTTCTGCGCCGTTTCCTTCTGCACGTCGAAGTCGGGATCAGGCGTATCGCTGCATACGTTTCCCCGCGACGAACCTCGGCGGCAGAAGTGGATCGAGTTCGTGTGCGCTTGTGGACGTCAGCAGTATCAGGACTGGTCCCCCGTGCAGAACAGTCGCGTTTGCGGGCTCCATTTCGAGGCGCATTGCTTTACCACACAGGCGCCGGACTTGGCGTCCATGGGTCTTCCGACTCCACCCTGTGCATCGCTCACGTCTGGTGCTCTGGTGTTACCTAGCTTTCTTCGGCACCAACAACTTGAAGGGCATCACAATGTTATCAAGTGATTCAATCGGATATTGAACGTAGAAAAAGCGAACGTACTTTGGCTAAATGAATTGCCCTGCAGAACATTTGTGCACGAATGTGTCGGGTCTTACCATAGTACATTGCCGACGCGAGGTTCATCGTGGTCGTCGTCGCTGGTATCGTTGCCGCTTCCCGACGAAGCACTCCTCTCCAGCGGGTCAAACCTGAAGTGATTCGCCCCGTCGTAAATTCCTTCCATCCCCGTCGCAAGAAAATTGTCGCCATCAGACGACGATGAGCCCGACGACGACAGCGAGGACGATAACGGCGACGACATCACGCAGCATGGGTGGCAAGCGAATGCAAGCAGACGATGCAGACCGCGCGGAAGTGCGTCACTGTTCTGTGTGCTCCGTGACCGAGCGTTTCACTCGCTAGGTGGTGATAGTTGCACCCGGCGGCTTGTCGTTTTTGGAGCTCTGTCAAACCGAAACTGAAGCTGTGTCGGTAATGAGGAGCTTGTAATTAATTATCTGTCGCGCGCTGCAGCAAACGATGTGCCGTGTTATGACTAACAGGGCCCCAGCAACACATTGCAGCAAAAAAACGCGGGGCGAAAATTCTTGTGTCAGGACTCCTTTAAACCAGCGCTTTTCTAGAGTTGCGTGAGATCGGATCCAAAAGAGTTAGCTGTCAGCCTCACTTCCGTATAACGTTAAAATTTGTTGCTATCGCATTGCTTCACCCTTGCGGTGAAACTGTGACTTTTTTCAGAATCGGCGTCCGTATTTCAGTCATTCAGGAGATTAGTACCGATATATTTCTCGAAAGCTGAGGTCAAATCCCCTTCAGGTATATATGACCCATATACGAAATATGGGAAACGTCTTGATTCAAACATCAACGTTAGGAGACATTTTGTTCAGACCCCCCCGCCCCTCCCGGTTTTTTGTCACTGTCCCGGCCCTTGCGGTAGGCTAAATTTCCTTACTGTGGCCCGCTTGCTGAGGTGAATCTGAGACCCCCGGTCTTTATGCTGAACAACTGTGTGTTGTGTCTGGCAACGCCAACCAGGGTTGCCTTTGGTGGCTACTTTGCGCCAAATTGGCTACTTTTGGACCCCTTTGGCGACGAAAATTTCCAGTTGGCGCCATGGCCCTTTCTTAAACTTGTGGTTTTACTTATTCAAAAATGGTTTTATTTGTTCATCAATAGTAAAGACTCTGTTGATAATACCGCTTCTGTTCTATTTGGCTAGAATTTCGGCAATAACATCAAATGACATGGCTACTTTGGCTACTTTTGGCGTGAGTTCTGGCGCCTTTTCATGTCCACACAACAGCAACCCTGACGCCAACGCGATGATGGTGACGTTGTTGCTGCGACAGTGATAGTGGTAATGACGACTATATAATGTGGCAGATAGCTGCGTCAATGGTCAACCCACTCCGTTACGTCGGTTACACCCAGAGGTACTTCTCTAGCGGAAACGTCACCGTCGGACACGTGAACTGACAACACTAGCGCTCCTGCCGGCAGCTCTTCTTTGTGTCTTCGCATGTGTGCGATGTTTGAAGATGACGCAACATTGCTTTTATTCAACTTCGATGCCATGCGTGAATCACCGACCAACTTTTCGATCCCGTTATGGGGACCGGAGCGGGAAAAGTGATAGCATATGTTGAACATTCGAAATAAAGGTTCCGCTTTAGTGATAGCATATGCTGAACATTCGAAATAAAGGTTCCGCTTTATTAATTCACAAACGGTTTGAACTCTTGTGGTGCCAAAATGTAACAGTGGTTTTGACGCACGAGCGGATGCACGTGTAGATGTACTAGCAGATATCAACTATATAGTGGGGTACGACTTAAACTAGAGAGAAGGGGCCCCACCAAATGACCCATATCTATCTATCTATCTATCTATCTATCTATCTATCTATCTATCTATCTATCTATCTATCTATCTATCTATCTATCTATCTATCTATCTATCTATCTATCTATCTATCTATCTATCTATCTATCTATCTATCTATCTATCTGTGCTGTGCGCATGTGTGTGCCTGCGCGCATGTGCTCCGCAGTCCGCATAACTTCTCCGCCATGCAGCCGTCCGTCAGACTGCGCCCGTCAGCACTACCGAAGAGGAAACTAGCGCCGCCGAGCCACGCTACTATGTAAACAAACCCACGGTGGTGCAAACAACGGGCAGGACGGCGGCCCTAGACAAGGAACCGGAGACTAGCGCCGCCTCGGAGATAACCATCACGGTCAGGACGACACATATCCGGCCAGCTATTACTAGTAAGTGTCCTTGCGACTGGGTGGCTGTACTGCTGCGGAGGCGCAAGCTCAGGAAAACTGTGACAAACGAAACGCGGCACTCAGTGAAAAATGGTAAATCAGTGCAAAACTGGTATGGTTCACCGCTGTTCGCCTGTATCAACTTCTGTTCGCAAGGACAGCTCTTATGGGCTCGCTTTACCCATGGCTGTTTGAATGTGCGCCGGTTGTATAGTCGCTGTAATGACAAAAAGCATTTGCAGAAGTTCACATAAATCGCTGAATACTAGTTGTGCCGGGATGGCTTGAATTCACCCGACCGACTATGTGACAACATAAGTTTCTACCTGTTGAGCGCTTTCTAATTATGTACGGCGCGTAAAATAGTGGTTCTAGTCTCACAAGAACAGTATTTTTGCAGTCCAGGATTCTGCCATTTAGAAGCTGCCGCTGCTGTGCAGCAGTGAACGATACTGCTTCTTGTCTTATACATCCAAGAGTTTGCGAGCTTAGGATTCTTAGGCGGTATGTAAGTGCTGTACAGCAGTGTACAATGCTGGTTCTGCGCATATACGACCAGAAGATTTGTATTCTAGTATTCTACCTCGTATACGTTCTGCTTTTCGTCAGCGCATGCCGCCCCTGGCAACATTATGCGTTCAGCGGTAACGCACCCTAGAAAACTTCCTGTACCCTGTTTTGACGTGGTGTTAGCCTGCATTGCTGGCCGCGGCTGCTTGTGTTTCGATGTTCTCTGCGGATAGAATTATTCCGATGCAGCGCTCGCGGCTCGGGCACTGCTCTGTAGTGCCAGGATGCAGCCTGCGATCCGACGCTAATTTGCTATCGCAAGTCAAAGCGTTCTTTTTCCCTAGACATTAGCGTGCGCAGGGTTCCCCTTCAGGGAGGGGGGGGGGGCGAAGGTTCGTCGCAGCGCCCCCCCCCCCTCCCTATTATGTCAATGTATGGGACTGACTTTGCGCCCCCCCCCCTTTATCGCCCCCCTGCAATGTATAGGGCTGGCTTTGCGTCCCCCCCCCCCTGTGCGCACGCCTTTGTCCCTGGAGATGAAGGCGGCAGAAAGAGCGCCTGGATTGCGGCGATCAGGCGAGAAAGGTGGATTCCCACAAAGAGCGCGTAGATTTGTTCTGCCCACTTCATCGAAGGCAAGTAAAGCTCAACGCATACTATGTCACAGAGGTCATGTTCAGGCGTTAGTCGAAGGTCCCCAACTACAAGGAATACGTCGGACGCCGTCGTCTTCCACTCGTGGCAGATAAGTACGCTGACGCCTTAAGTGGATAGCAAAACGTGAAAGTTGGTTAACGGTGAAAATCCACCGTAAAGGTGTTTGTTATAGTTGGAGCCTCATGAGCGATGTGTACTGTTCGAAGCAACACGCGGGACACCAAAGCAGCCACGCTCAATATTAGGGAGTTTTCGAATAGCGTACGCAAAGCTTGGCGGTCCTTGCGGTCGCCCGCTATTTCCGTCACTTAACGGAGGCCAAAAGTGCCCGGTATGACACTGACGCAGTAATAAGCGTTTTATTATGAGGTTTTGGGCCTAGACGAAAATGCATAAATATATCCGCGGCTGTGACAGGGGGAAGTTTCAACGCGATAGCGTTCAAGAGCTCGTTTCGCGGAAATTCTGGCGTCGGCGTCGGTCGTTGGTTGCGAGTGAAAAATCATCATCTTGTTTTTGACAGTAAAATCAAGAGAGATGCAAACAAAAAAAAATTGACGGCAGATCCACGAGGTGAATGATGATGACATTGGGCGAAGCTCCTGGAAGTAATCATCGGTTAAACCGTGAAATTTCTTCCGTTAATTCGCCCGATAAAAATGACGTGAAACGATTGATTAAATGTTTTATCAAACTTTTATTGCTGGTTTCCGTTGTCCTTTCATTATGACCGCTTTGTGGTCGGTGAAATGTAAGCTAAGTGGTTCTTGCACTGGTTGCGGCGGCATCCTTATCCATACGAGCACACACCGACGGCAACGAGCATCGTCAACTACAAACCTGTATCGCGATATGGTTTTGATTATAAAACCGTTGCTTTAGAAAACACCTGGCGTCTTTCGTTAAGCAGCTGGCGTCTTTTCGTTTTGCTTTAGAAACATCTGGCGTCTTTTCGTTTTGCTTTTAGAAAACATCTGGCGTCTTTCGTTGGTTTATTTCATCAATCAACGGCGTTTTGAACAAAATTTTTATTGTTTATTCACGCACAGGAGAAATCTCACCAGGCACTACCTTGGAGGTAAACAATGGCTGCTACTGGGAATGAGAGACAGCAGAAGTCGGCTTTTTTTTTAACGTTTCCTACTGGAGCATGCCAATGGCTGCTAATGGGGAATGAGAGACAGAAGAATTCGGCTTTTAGTTAACGCGCACGCTGCGAATTTTTTATTGTTCAACAACGCACAGGAGAAATCTCCCACCGGCACCACCTTGGAGGTCAAAGCGTAAGACTGGTTACGCACTACGACTACGACAACGACGAGGGACGAACGGGTGCCGCTTTAAGGAGCTTCGCCCCTAAAAATCACCGCCCAAGCACTCCGTACAAATGGTTAACCAGCGAAGCTGAAATGTGCGGCCCCGGTGTTTAGCAGTGGGTTCAACCCGACGCTGCACTGAAGCCTTCCACAATTATCGTTGCCAGGTTGTGGTCGAACCACAGGCGTTCACAGACGTCGCAGCCGAAGCCAAAGTGACGCTGGAGAAACTCTCGCCGAAAGCGGGCGTTCGCCCCGGCGGACGCGCTCCCGCAATCATGACGTCGACGCTCTTCTGCCCGCAACGCCGCTTCTTCGGCGCGCCGTTGTTGCAAGCGTTTGACATCGCGGGCTAACTCGGCGGCGTGGTTTGCAGGATCCGCCCGCCACCGGCGCTTGCATTCCCGTTCGCGATTTAGCGCGGCTAGGAAGGCTGCCGGATCGTCGGTACGCAGTTGCTGCCGGCACTCGGCCTCGCGGGCCTGTTCTTGTGCCCAGACTGCAGCATCGGCCCGGCGAATGCGAGCTCTCTCACACTTCCCCTGTCGCCGCTCTTCTAAAGTTGTCCGCTGTTCGGGAGTTCGTAGGATCCGTGGCTTACCCATGTGGAAGCTCTCAGTCGAAACTGATGCGCGCGTGCTCGGCGCCACGGCTGGGAAGGGATGGACGACGTCACTCACGGCCCAGCCAATGGCGCACGAGCTTGGGTACGACGCTCTGAACGACGTAACTGATAGTAAAGCCAATGGAGACCACTCGTGACACAGATGCCGAGCGGTTTTTCGTTTCTCCTAGCCATATACAGCTTTCGCTGTAATAGATAATAAAAAACTGCAGCCCGAATGAGAATCGATATGTGTGGCAAGCAGGTGTTCTACCACAGAGTCGCGCTATTGCTCGAAACTCATTCGAAAAAGAAAAACAAAACAAAAACAATATGAATGTCATGTAGTGGAATGATCGAGTCTCCTTAACGCACAAAATATTGCCTGGCAGAAGCGTAGAATCGCGCCAGGCGCCAAAACATGTAAATTGCGCAACAACTACAACAACAACAACAACGAGAAAGTAGTTTCTTTTTGTGCCGGAACAGACCATCCCGTTCGCCCATTTGTATCCCATGATCCTTCGCCAAACATATGTTCGCGTCTTGCCCTGCGGACGCGTAGTGGGCCCATCGCTTATTCGCACAAGGAGAAATTATAGCGTGGTGGGCGCTTAACAATTGTACTTCAAGTAGACATTCTTGGATAGCTTGAAACATAAATGTTGCGCGCACAGTCGTTCGTTTCCTTACGGCACGGTTGAGGCATGCACCGAGCAGGCTGGCAATTGAGAAGGCGATGCGCATGGGGCCCGATTACGCTATCGCGTTCTATACTCTTGAAGGCGAAGCTCAAGCGTCCTCCCAATTTTTAGCTCCAGTCGAAAAGATGAATTGCACAACTTTCCTATTCAGCGGATCAGGCAGCTTTTCGCCTCGTCACGGCATTTTCTGCTTGTACCTCTCCCATGCGACGTCGTCGAACCCCTTCATTAGTTGCGAGACATCGCTCTAAACACATCTGAAGGTATGCGCCAGAAATAATAGAGCACCAAAGTTAAACACACGAGGCAAACACCGCCAGGACCATTGAAAAAGTATTACCGGAAGTCTTCTTGGGCAGACCGTTCGGCGCACGCCATTTTTTTTTTTTTACTAGCAACGAGAATAATTTTGGTGCAGCGTGCCAACCGCGTCACCAATGCGACAGTTTTCGAATTATGAAAAGAAACGAAAAAAAAAATATACACAAAGCGGAGGAAACTTAGGACACAGGACGAGCGTTGACCCACAGCTGAATTTAATAACAGAAGAAAGCTTACATACACTTCTTTCACTTCGCAGCACGTGTTCGATATGTATTTTGTTTGCTTGTTGCGGGTGTAACTATGTTACTTTCTTCTGTTATGGGGATGTGTGAAACAACCCACGTATCGCGCCCATGTACGAACAGAGCGTACAAGGAAAATCAGACGACCATGGGAGGCGTTGCTGACGTCAGTAAACCCTGAGGACCAGCTCCAACTTTTGGAAAGGGCTCGGGCGTCGGCTGCAAGCCATGGCTACCTGGAATGAGGAGGTCACCCACCTCTGGGCGAAGAGTACACGCCTGGTCGCACAATAAAGTTTAATCTTCCCTTTCCTTTATAAAATACCACTTGTTAGTCAGCGCTCGTCCTGTGTTCCAAGTTCCTTCCACTTTGTCTACGTTTTCTGCGCTGTTTCTTTTCATAATGCAAGCGTACCAACTTGCCCAACTTTCCATCATTTTGAAGTTCTCGAAGCTTTTTTTCTTCTTTTTTTATCGATGTTGCGTCTTAAAAAACACAAGAACAATATAGACAACGTTCACGACTCCGTAGAAAGCGAAAAACCGCCGTGGATTTGCCTCCTTGCCAGCGCACCATCTGCAGCAGCTAAGTGGCTATTGAATTTCGTTTTTAAAAAACGTATACGGAAGCTCCGCTACTGTGAAACCTGAGGAAGTGCGTCTTCACCCAGCGATTCCCGTTCGTAGAGTTCCCACTCCCGCTGTTTACCAAAGCGTCAATGACGCCAATGTTTGAAGTAATCCATGTAGTGTTTCCCCGGCACGTGTAGAAGTTTGTTAGGCAGATTCACAAACTCGGTGTGCGACATGTACGCTACTTTTTTGCAGCGCTTTATCGACTTCCTGCTTGTTACGGCAGTTGAGATACGCGTCGTCTGCTGCGAGTTCCGTCAGGTTGTTTCCCCCATCAGATGTAGCCACGTAGCGGCGCAGCGCCGACGCAGAGACGGCGCAGTGGGAGGGGAATTCGCTCGCTTAGCGAGGCGGTGGCGCCCCGCCGGAGTCAGCCACATGTTTCCAACACGTTTTAGTGATTTTAAGTTTATAAATTAATGTGATTACTTCTAAGATATTTCTTTTAATTATATTGTTTTGGTCGTTCGTTCGTTCGTTCTTTCGTTCGTTCGTTCTAAAGCATGTTTCCGGGTTTGAGCATTGCTAGCCTTGTAATGGCCTGTATTGAGCGCTCTAGTGTGAGTGGGATATCACGCCACGTGAGATGGATAGACGACAAGCCGAGCCCCTAAAGTGCTCCGCATTATAAAGCAATAAAAAAAGAACACAAAAAGCATATGATATAACCCAGCAGGAGATGACAGCAATCCTGACGCTTCCGTGGAAGATAGAAAGCAAAAACGCACAATACGAGGACAGAGAAGACGCTTGAGACAACCGAGCGCTGACTTAAAATATTTTATTTCGTAACAAGCAACCGCCTACATAACGAAGAAACACGTGACACATCCCATGCGTACCGACAGCAGATAATTCATATCGCGTATCTCAAGCCTCTTCTTTCCGCCGTGGTTGAGCTGTGGTTATGGTGCTCGGCTGCTGACCCGAAGGTGGCGGGTTCGATCCCGGCCGCGGCGGTCACATTTAGATGGAAGGCGAAATGCCAGAGGCCCGTGTATACTGTGCAATGTCAGAGCACTATTATATAACACCAGATCAAAATTTCCGGAGCCCTCCACAACGGCGTATCTGTTAATCATATTTATTTATTTATTTATTTATTTATTTATTTGTTTATTTATTTATTTACAAGTACCTTACAGGCCTCGCAGAGGCATTGTGTAAGGGGGGGCGATACAAAGTATGAACACATTGGGTTAACATCAATAACAAAGCCAGCACACAAAAGTAAGAACAATGTAGAATAACAAAAAAAAAAAAAACAATGGTAAGTACAGCAAAATAAGTTTAAGTACAAAACTAGTCATAACTAGAGGCCGGATTTTTAGGCACTAAAAATCGTGTTTTAGGCGCCAAAAATAGGCAGAGAAAACACAGTTTTAGGCCCCCAAAATCGTAAATATAGGCACAATAAATTTTTACAAAAACTCAAATTTTCGAATAAGGACGTGCGCGACCTGGTCTACGACAGGAAAGCAAACAAATGTTATATTTTATGATTGTACAAAGGCCTTAATGATTTAACATATCCATGCAATGGTCCCTTTCCGGGCATGGTTTCCAGAACACGGTCTCTCCTTTTATTGTCCAGAATGGTAATTCAAGTGTCCACCATCGAGTAAACACGCTCCTGGGTCTGCTTCTTTTCGGCATGGCTGGGAAGGGCAGCACAGGATTCAATAACCAGACCGCTAAAAGGCCAGAATGGTCTGTTAGCCTCGTATTGGCCGGGTATAATAGCGCAGGGTCAATTTCTCCTCTTTGTGTGAACACCATAAAGGGCCCCTTACCAGGTTTGAGCGTTTCGAGCTAGAAGTGTAATGCATGCACTGCGCTAACGATCACGTCTGCCACTAGAGAGTAATAGCTGAGCGGCTCAGCGGGCCAGCGGGCCCAGCGAACGAGCGGAGGCGCCAACTGCGCATGCGCAACACGCTGCCGCAGCCAGCGTTTTTACGGAGCGAGCCGCTCGCACGCTCATTTAGTCTCCTACGCGAAGCGTGCGCAGCGTACGAGCGTGCGAGCTTTTTCCAAGCAAAGCATATGCTCGATTGACAGTAACTTCAACCTTGTTCAACAGGTGGCGCAGCAATGCGCTCCGCTGTACTACGCTGAAACAAGCGGGGCATCGCTCAGCTATTACTCTTCCTTTTATCTTGCGCTTCGCTGCCCCCTCCGCTCCTCCGCTGGGTCCGCTGGCCCGCTGAGCCGCTCAGCTATTACTCTCTAATATTTGCAACGCTAGCTCCCCGGAAGGAGGTGAAATGTCAGACTGAATGCCTCGTGCTCTTTATCTCACGGGCGCGCGCACCAATGTTGGGGAGGTGAAGCTCAACAAGGAATGGTCCTGTGTATGTCACAGTAGTACACAAAACTGCGAGAATTATTCGAGGCTACATGTGTAATTTGTGCAATCTGTTGCTTGAATAGAAGAATGAAAGTTAATAGAAATATTAAACTGAAAGTTAATAGAAATATTAAAACATACAAACTGAATGTGTACGCGTTTTTCTTTCGTTTTTTCTTCGAATCGAGAGCGTTGCGAGACTTAGCTGCCTATATTTCTTTTGTGTTCGTGTTCTCGCCGTTCCCGCGTCGTGCCGGCGCCAGCCCTGACAACGCTTAGCATGTTTTTGGTGCATCGTCCCTTACAGCAGTTCCAGCTGTGCGACGCGCTGTGTCGTGATAAGGATACAGGATCCATGCCAGCCTCTCCAAACGCATAGACGGATCCATCCCACAGAAACAGGCAGTACACTATAGAGCGTACGCCGAAACGATACAACACCGCTTGTGCGCACGACCTGGCTTGGGCATGTCATGTGCACATAGTGTAATCTTGCCTGCGCATGGCGTGTTGATGCGCCAATGTCATGTGATCTTCCGGCTCCGAGTTTCTCTGATACCGAAGAGAGCAGGGGAGGAATTTGGCTTGCGAGTGGCAAAGGCTTCAAGCTCACCTACCGGCATCATGCTTTCGCGGCTAATTGGCGTAATGAACCAATTAAAAAGTTATTGTGGTACAAAGCTCCTCACTGGGCACGCGAACACTTCCAGTATCTGACTAAAATTTCTCATGTGACCTGGTGAAGCGCCTTTTAAGAGTAAATTACAAACGAAACAAAAGCCATGTGCACATCTGATTTTTTCTTTTACCTACTTTCTACTTTCCCCTGACGGCACTCCATGGTTTCGCATTCGCTCTCCATATTCCTGCTGCTGCGCGCAGGCACCTCCCGTTTTCTGCCCCCCACCACGCCCAAGTCTTCAAGGAGGTGCTCCAGTTCCATGGGAATACTGGACTGGAAAACCGGCGGTAAAAGCCCCCCCCGCCACGTCCTCGGCCATAGGCGCTACTCTTCTCTTCCCGCCTTTATTTTCCTCTCCCCATTCCACTGTACACGCTGGGACGTGCTCCCATTTCGGGTTGCAGAAATAGCGTCTTTTCCTCTCCCCTGCTCCAACCGCTCGTGCCATGTCAGTGCGGTGGGGTAAAGTGGCCGGCGCGTCCCATTTCACTGCTGCTACCGGTTGCTTCTCGGATGTTTGTTGAACTAGGGAACTAGGTTGTTGCACCCCGTAAAGTTCCGAAACGTCAATTTTGCCCGGTAACATGAATTACGGTCTCAAACTGTACTCGAAAGCAAAATTTGAGGCTAAATAGCGTTCATATAGGCACCAATTTTGAAAATAGGCATTCATGGGCACTTATACACATTTAGGCACCAACCACAAAAATAGGCATTTATAGGCACTATAAAAACATGATAAAAGCCCTCCTTTACCCCTAATTTATGCTCATATATCAAAGTGGCGCGATAGGAACGTGAGGAAAAAATAGGCATTTGCCTATAATCCGGTCTCTAGTCATAACTATGTCACACTAAAAGGCGAGTTTGAACACAAAAAAGAAGTGCAACAGTGTGTTTGACAGATCGAATGCAAGCATAGTGAAACATATTACGTTACGCAGTTTACCAGTACTAGTTGGGATAGTGAACAAAACTTAAACAACAGCATCACCAGCATCACTTTGCTGATGAAATAAAAGAAAAAGAATAAGAAAGGGGAGTATGAATCATGGGAGCAAATAGACCAGCTAAGTATTATCAGTGAAATGGTTGATTAGATGCTCCCGAAATTTATCGTGATTATGCTGAAGGGCGATGCTGTTTGGAAGATCGTTCCAGAGGCGTATGGCACATATCGTGGTTTTGGGACGTAAAACCCCAGATATTTTATTATCAAGCCTCTTCTCTGTCCTTGTCTTGTGCGCCTTCGGTTTCTGTCATTTCTTACCACCACGCCCAAACAGCCACCTTAGGGAACTGCCGTGGAAACTTGAGCTTTCAACCGCGAAGCAGTTTAAAGGGGTACTGACACAAAATTTCGCGGCCGAGACAGCCTGCGGGTTCGATTCCTGTGAACATGTGTATATCATCTGCAAAATATCAACATCGAATATAGCTTGGAAGGTATTTTAAATTAATTTTGAAGTTTGCGTGAGCGATCGACTCCCTCGCGCTACTGACACTCGCAAAGGGGACCTAGGTGACCCCCCTACTTCCCTCACGTGACCTCGCTGCAGTCAACAAAACAAGTTATGATGACGTCATAGCCGCCATTTTTCTTTTGCCGCGTTTGTTCCAGCAGTCTAGACTTGTCGGCGGCTGGTCGCGAGTCCGTGGCCGCGGCGCACGCGTTGGAAGTTTTTTGTTTGGCGACACTGCTGTCCCGTTTCCTATTCGAAAGGACTTCTTGATGCGGACCGTGCGGAAGTGCGTCACAGTTCTGTGTGCTGACGTGGTCGAGAGCATGCGCACGCTAGGTGGTGATAGTTGCACCCGGAGGCTTGTCGTTTTTGAAACCGAAACTGACACTGGTCGGTAATGAGGAGCCTCGAATTAATTATCTGGCGCGTGGTGCAGCAAACGATGTGTCGTGTTATCACTAACAGGCCCCCAGGAACATGTTGCAGCAAAAAAAAAAAAAAAACGCGAGGCCAAAATCTATGTGTCAGTACCCCTTTAAGGGACGGCCCTGTCATCGCCTCGTCTCGCGTTGGCGTCACGCGTGTCCCACGTTTGATGCACATAAGCCGAGCAAGGCTGCACGTTTGTAACGCCAGCGCTTGCTTGCCCTTGAACGCCAGTGTCACCGAAGGGCTCATTCGCCTGTCAGAGCAAGCGAAGAGACAGTGAAATGGCAGCGGCGGGAGTTAAGGCCTCACCACACGTACGCGTTGCAGCGCATCAGCGCTTGGTGTGTAGACTCGGCGCCGCGCCCTCTCCCTATGGAGGCAGAGGGCGAGCGGCCACACGAAGCTGCGCGCCCACACGTATACGTGCGCTGCAACGCGTTCGTGTGGTCAGGCCTTTAGACACACATATATATGCAGAGAGGAGTGAAGCGGAGGCGAAACGTCAGGGCCGGGAGTTAGACGCACCACGTTCGGAGCTGAGAACGGTAGATAAACAGTGGAAAAGAACCACTGAACAGAAAATAGATAATCGCAAAACAAGACAGATAATGACAAGAAAAGAACAGAACGGGATATAAAATCTCGCATGATCACACGAAAAGAGCAGAAAATGGCAAATAAACACAACATAAACACAAGGGATACACAGGCCAATCAATGCTCCGCAGTTCGCACAGCTCTCATTTGGGGGGTGAGATTAAGATTACTGCAAGCACAGGACCGGGTTGATTGGCGGAACATGGGAGAGGCCCTTGCCCTGCATTGCGCACTGTCAGGCTCAGTGGCGTAAATCCATAAAGACCACAAGGGGGGACACACATCTTGCGATGGCGGCCATTTTGTTTTTATATATATGCTTTATTTTTAATCATATATGATATTAAAATTGTGCATTACCATATAATAATAATGATAATAATAATAATAATAATAATAATAATAATAATAATAATAATAATAATAATAATAATAATAATAATAATAATAATAATAAAACAAGCATGAGCATCGGCGCCTAGTCAGAAAAAATAGCAATGAGGATCCAGTAGTAAGAGACATCGCATAGCGAAGTTTGTTTCTAATGGCAACTTGTATGCAGGCGCTAGCATTTTTGCAGCTGCGTCATTCGGGTTAAATTACGCGACAAAAATTGTACCACTTTTTGGGCTAACGCATAAAGGTATTCCCCATCGTGTGTACCTGCTGGAAGTGCTGAGTTTCTGTTCAATGAAAGTGGTTCAGAGTTGGTTTTACGGAGAGTGCGTTGTCCTTGACTGTCACGAAATTCAAATATAACATTTGGAAGATAAATCTCGAGGGGGGACACTTGCATGGGGTGTCCCCCCCAGCCTGAGCACAGGGGGGGGGGGGGGGGGTCAGGGCCCCCCTGACCCCCCCCATGATTTACGCCACTGGTCAGGCTGATGATGATGGTGGTGGTGGCTTTGATTTCTTTCCCTCCTCCAGCGCGTCCTTCCCTGCGCGGTGCCCTGGTGTGCACGGTGGGCACGAAGCTGAACCGGAGCATGGCCCTGCCCGCGGACGGCCTGTGCGACTTCACCTTCTTCGACTCGCTGCAGCGTGACGGCGTCAACGAGCTGGCCGGACCGTTCGAGGAGAACTTCCGCCACTTCGCCGAGCACGCCGCCCGGCACACGGCCACCGAGTACGGTGCCGGCTTCGACTACCAGTAAGTGGTACTACTTGTCTGTATTGGAGGATTCGTTAGTGTGATCTTGTCCAGGGGCATAGGCAGAATTTTTTTTTGGGGGGGGGGGGGGGGGGAGGGGGGGGGAGGTGGAGCGCCCCCCTTCATCTTAAGTGGGGGGCCAGATGTGGTCGAGTGTCATTTTGGGCTATGTGTGCTATGGCAAAAAAAAAGGGGGGGGGGGGGGCACAGGCCCGGTGCGCCACCCCCTGGCTACACCACTGATCTTGTCTCGCGTAAAAATGTGCTGAGCATGGGAAATGTTTTGGCAAATATGTCCCGCTTCGTTGGCGAACATGTGTTCAAGCAGATTAATGTTCTCCTTAATAAATCTGTATGTAGATCACTGAAGTGCCGATAAGCTCAGTTGAAGGAAGAGCCGATGTGCAAGCACCATTGGCTCGATAGTTATTATAGAACATCCCTCCAGATACGAAGGGGGGAATACGCAAGAGAAAACTTGTGGTGTACATGGGACGCTGATCTTTTCTCGAACAGGATAATATCGAATGAATTATTGCTGATCCGCAGTTATGGTCTGAGTGAAGCAACACAACTCATGTCTCCTGAAATTCATGAAACTCATGTCGAAAATTGCGCTACTTCACCATACGCTAAAATGATCATGTCTCCTGTCCGCATATATATATATATATATATATGAAACGAGCCCTTAAATTTCCACTCCTTTCCTTCATTCATAGCGAGGGTCTCTGGAGGTTTAAATGCACATATATACCCAATAAAGTGGACAGGGAGATGACCTCCGCCGCAGCTCAATTGGTAGAGCATCGGACGCGTAATTCGATGGTTGCAGGTTCAGTCCATGCCGGCGGCAAGTGATTTTTTCGTCCACTTTACATTCGTAACATTTATATCATAATTACTACAAATAACATCCCCTACAAATTCCTTGGCATTATTGTCTGTTGGTTCTAATTAATATTATATATACATTATATTTTTTTCAGTGCATTTGAGGAAATGGACGAGATTCTGTCTGACCCGGCGACAAAGGGCCACCTGACGAGCCTCTGGAACCAACGAATATTCCATTTCGGATACCTGAACACCCCGTATGCTGATTTTTCTCACGATCAGTTCACGCAGCTGATGGAAATACTGAAGGTAAAGTTGAAATGTGAAACGCTGCAAAGAAACAGCATACGTCGTGCTAACCAACATTAATTGTGACTCAGTAAGATAGTCGTGGAGTGATAAACTCACGATGTTACAAAAGTGCTTCCTCTACATCACTTGCATCACAGACTATATTACATAAGATGGTCATCAATATCATTAGTGCAAGATTTTCAGTTCAACGCAGTGTACACTTTCCTATGATGGAACTAATTGGGGGAAATGTGGTGCCATAGTCTCCGGCATGTTGTTTTTAAACGTGGTAGTCCAGCCGGTATTAACGCAATAACGTCACAAACCTTCAAGGACAATAACTAAAAAAGTGCATCAATAATGCATTGCTAGACTCGCAGTGCGATGTATTACAAATATCGAAAATTGATTAGTGGATTGTAGAGTGAAAATATGTAATGCATGGTTCCTTATTTTCTTTTTCAAAATTTTTATGGCGCAAATTAATAGCTAGCCGCACTGCTTGTTGCAGATGTTCTCAGCCAGTTTTATTTCGCCAGCTCATGCTTCGAATATTTAATGAACGAGAACATTGTATGACATGTTCTGTAGTAAATCTTGCCTCAATTACACTTAGTACCTTTTTTTCGCGGCTTTTTTTAGAGCATGCATTTCACACGCATATCAGCTAATTCAATTCGACGTACCAATAAGTGCTAACAAACTTTGGAAATGTTAACAACGTGTAAAGTCCTCTGGTGCCCGCTCTTACGTGTTGGTTTGAAAACAATTACGTTGTTTCGAAGCGTCATGCGCTGCCGAGCGTTGTAATAGGAAAACTGAGATTACAAGGACCGCTTTGGAATTTCCGTACAGACCGTGTCATCGCTCATGCGAGATTCGAGCACCGCAGAACGCCCCTCGTACACCATCTTGGTGGCTGCCATGCACAGCGACCTCTGGATCAAGCACGCCACGCACGTCTTTAGGTACGCACAGATATTGCATTCATTCATATTGTGTTGTGACTGGAGGTAAAACAGTGTGAGAGTGTTTTACACGAGGAGATTACAAAAGTTACGCAGTAAAAAAAAAATCACAGCATATCCACGGAGTGAATGATGATGAGTGGGCGAAGCTCCGGAGGTTCCTCCGAAACGTGCCTGTGTGCACGTTTCGCCGCCGCTTCGCGGGCTCTCAGCTCGGGGTCCTCTTGCCGGCGCTTCCGTGCCGCTTCGGCTTCGCGGGCTCTCAGCTCAGGATCCGCTTGCCGGCGCTTCCGTGAAGCTTCGGCTTCGCGAGCTCTCACGGCGAGCCCGCGCTGCAGCCGCTTTCCGAGCCCTCCGCTCCGCCGCCTTGTCTTCGTCGCTCATTGCGCGCTGACTGCCGAGCGAAAGAGGGGTCTCCCGCATCGGGGGGTGGAGCGAGCGCCGTCGCGCCTCAAGCGGTCTCCGATTCAATGAGCGCAGTGCGCCTCCATCCAATGAGATTCTAGCGTCGCCGCGCCATCCAGCGGTCTCCTATCACACTAGAACACGCAGCGAAGCCGTCTCCTACGCATAGGAATGGAGCGAGCGCCGCAGCGCCATCTAGTTATCAATTCACGTACTGTCACAGTGCAGCGCCATCTAGTGAACATTGTGAGAAGCAGCTGGGGTGGCTACGACAACGACAACGGAGGGACTGAGCCACAGCGTAAGGAGCTTCGCCCCTAAAAAAAACAAGTGTGTCATCGCTTCTGATAGAACAGTGCTCATGAAGGGGCCCAGACGGGTATTGGAAATGTCGCCTCACTACAAAATAGCAAGAGATGTGCCAGAATACAAGTGTAGAAGCTTGGGCAAGTTGGTTTTGGTTCACACGCCGTCATGCACCTGCAGTACCGGTCTATGAACTACACTCGAAGACGGGAATAGGACCACTGAGTGACACCGTGACGGCTTGGGCTAGTCGGCAGCACATACTCACAAGGGGCGTTTGTCGTTACGTACGTAACAAGGGGGGGGGGGGGGGTTGCCGCATAATTGATCGAGAATAAGTACAAACAGCGCTGACTGACAGCTTATTTCGAATGAATACCTTTAATAACACTCATTTATTGCGGAGAAAGGGGCATTCTGTACCCAAACATCTGCGGAAAGAGCGACAACATTTATTTCCAGGTCCAGCGTTTTCTAAGGTTGTAATATTAAAACCAATCGCTATGCTCTCTTACACCTTTTTGTCTGAGTACATTGACTGTATAAGACAGTTATAGTTTAGCGGGCTTAGCGGAATAGCAGGGTCGAAATGCGGATGCGCAGTACGCTAAACAACCCGTAGCGTTTACCTTAATCACGCTATTTTTCAGATTTAGCACCACCTTGTTTGCGTGGTTAACGTAGTGTACGTAAAACATGGCGGCGGTTTTGGACGCCCGCTTCGAACTGAATTTAGCGTTGATCTGGACGGATCCACTTCTTTCATAGCAAACGACTGTGTAAATGGCTTCGCTTACCTTGAGGTAGCTTCGACGACCGAATATTACGGATAACTTGGCGTAGGTTTTCAGATCGCTTTCCATTTCGAACGTCCCTAGGCCTCTAGAAGATCGGTGTAAACAAATCTGCAAGATAAAAATTTTCGCTTTTGGTGCATGGTTCATATTTATTTACTATTACTGTTACTAAAAAACGTAGTAATATTGCAGCGTGCGGGGGTTCAGGCTAGCATTCTCAGTTTTTTTCTTTTACCTTTTCAGCGCATTCCCCCCCTCCGCTATGTGGCGTCACCGTCCCAGCTTGGGCACGTAAACGTTATCCCGCTAAACTACAAAGCGCTGTCGGCAATGAACGTTTTCGGCACGGTAACGCTATTTTATTACCCCCGCTATCACGCTAACGCTAAACTATAACTGTCTACCGTAAAATCCCGAGCAAGCTAATTCGACAAGATTTGAAGGGGGGGGGGGGGGAGCTTGCTCTGTCAAGGATCAAAATTCAAGATGGCGGCGGAAGAGGCTCTAAGAATAAAGAATACACACCCGTACTTCTAATGAAATGCTTTGTTGAATACGCCTGTGCATTCACTATTTTCATTGGCCCTCGTCGGGCGAATAAAAACAGTGAATGAAACGGTGAAAATTATGAGAGGGGAGAAGAGGCCGCATATTTGAAATCTCCCGAAGGAGGGAGGGGGGCGCTTGCTCGGGTAGGGGCTCTTGCTCGGGATTTTACGGTATAAACTTAAACACTTGACACTGAGACATGGACTTAGCTGGTGCGACGTAAATGCGAAACCACCTTATGAAACTGATAAACAAAATATCGGTGACATATTTGATGTTTTGCATTGTGGAGTTCGTAGGATATTATTTTCTACTGTGAAAGATCGAAGTTGGGCGAGTTGTTAGTAGGATAAGATATTTAAAATAGCAGCTTCTTAACCATTATTAGTACGGAACCAAATAGATATGGTAAAACTTCTGGAGAAATAATAATAATAATAATAATTGCTGGAGTTCAGCGTCCCAAAACCACGATATGATTATGAGAGACGCCGTAGTGGAGGGCTCCGGAAATTTCGACCATCTGGAACTTCAGGAGGAAGACGTTCGAGCAGTTGCAAATACGTATACTACATAACATGTTTTATCGCTACTTGACTGGCTAAAATTTCTGAACCTTTATCAGTTTTATCAAAAGAGTTCGCCGTTTATGTTAAGGAGTCCACTTAACATGATGCGCATAAGGTGAATGAAATGACGCCTAGAAAACTAATTACTATTGACGTCTACACTACGAGGCCTTATAGGGCGCGCACTATAATTACGGCTCCCAGATGCTTGTCTATAAACTATGTAAACTTTTAGCTTATGCACCCAACAAATCTTGACTTGGCACCTGCGAGTCTCTCGCTTTCACAATGCAAACACAACATTCATTATCTCTGAACTACACTGAACTGCATAATGCGGCTCAATTTGTGCTGGTGGCACTCATTGCTCAGGTCACCTTTATTGATTTGTGTTTTCGTTATTGATGTGGAACTATAATCTGTGTGCTCGGTTGTCAATTGGATACTATGGTTCAGTACGTAATACATATCTGCATTGTTTATTACTCTTGCATACTCATAGATATTTACATGTCGCCACCGATTCCTCAGTTGGTTCTTTTAGGAGAGCAAGCCTTAGTTAGATGTGAACAGAACCTTTAGAGTAGATCTCAATGGTTTGTATTATTTTTCTCAAATCAAATGAACGTAAATGGTAACCAAGTACAACAAAAAAAGAGTCACAGTTTCAGCCGAGGGTGAATCAATGAATGCGACAGCAACAAATAGGAATGTCATGCGAAGTAAGGCTATAGCCAACAAAACTCAACAAAACGGTGGCGTAAGAAAACTCGGCCGCTGTAGCGGGCGAAGTGCTCCAAGTGCTGTCTATCGCTTCAACGCAAACAGCGGTGAGAACACAGTGCGTACAAATGTATGAGCCATCTGCTAATCCCTCGCAAGATAAAACGCCCGCGACTGCCTCCGCCCATACGATCAAAATACGCAGTTCCTGCTAGAGCCACGCGGACCCCCCTACTCCCCCCCCCCCCCCCATCATGTGCCGCTCGCGTGACGGAGTCGGCCGTCACGTTTCCTCGTCGCTTTCCTCGCATGATTTCACTCGCAGTTGGAAGATACGACGCGTGGAGCGGTGTTATCGCCCTTGAACTTTACACGGATCTACTCGGCGACCGTCGACGCCGACTTCAAAAACGTGCCTGGAGTGTCCATATAATTGCTATTGTTATAAAAACAACCATTCCCTTCAAGTACTTTCGTTACTTAAATCGGCCACGCGAAGATTACAGCCAAAAAGCTGACGTGCGTATCTCGCTGGGCCAGGGGTCTCAAACTCATCTCAGGCAGCGGGCCGCAGTCACAGAATTAACTCCCGCAAGGGCCGAGTCACGGAAATAATGTAAGAGCGGAGGGGGGGGGGGGGGGGTTAGTTCATACGCATTGTCAGCAAACGTTACTATTGAAAAGAAAACCGTTCCCATATTTCATATACAGGTCATTTCTGAAGAAGATTCGGGGCCTGGATTCCATCCAACAACATGTCAATACCCATGTCCAAAATCAGTAAAATCTGGATGCCGATTCTGAAATACCGTTTTTGTTTCACGTTGACTCTTCAACAATGGTGACCACATGGGGTGCCTCACAAAAACAACGCTTTAGACCGGTCATGCCTGTGTAGCTCACGCACATGCTTATTATGAAAGTAAAAAAAAAAACATTTAGTGGGGAACACAGCCATGTGCGGGCCGCGGGCCGCGTGTTTGAGGCCCCTGCGCTAGGCCCTTTTCATTCGGACCGTGTGCACTTTGCAAGTTCGTATGTGCTTTTAGGGTATACGCTGTAAAAGTTTTGAGATCCCACAATAGCTCTGTTGGGTTCGAAGTGCACGCAGACTCCTGAATGCCCCCCCCTCCCCCCCCCCCCCCCCCCATTGTCCCCCGCCCCCGCGAACTGCGACTCCGCGCCAGCCACTGTGTACAAGACAGGATAGACGGGGCACCCAGACGTGGTGGCAAAATAGACGTTAAGCGGGTAGAAATAACCAGGAGGAGGTCATCCGATTGGTGGCTAAAATCAAGACACGAGTGAAATTTAATATTTTAATACATAGTGCTAGTACTTAACTTTGCTGTGTATTATGGCTAGGTGGCGTGAGCCGCCACCCGATCTAAAGGGTAGCCTTATCCATCCATCCATCCATCCATCCATCCAATGAAACCAGCACCGTCAGCCGTCGGAGCGACGACTGTTGGCGTCGACTTCGGCAAATTGCTACCAGTCACAAGGGGACGCACAGACCCACAAAGCCGACAAAGCTCAAGGACGGGACAACGCGCCGAGTCACAGCCGCAAAGGTTGAATGAAAGGGGGCAACTGCCGCATCTCCCGGGAAAACCAAAACCAGCGACTGCGGTGTCATTGATGTACGTGTCAGCGGTGTTGACGAGTTGTCTTGCTCCGCGCGGTAGGTACAGACTCCAAGGCGCCTTCTCACGACCGGTCGTCACCTGTCGCCATGTATTCCAAGGTTCAAGGCGAAAGGGGTTTGAGCGGCGGCGACGAACCATCGAGGTGGGAGAGGCAGTGGTGCGTCGAGGGATTGGCTCGGAGGAATCCGGGAGGGCATTATCGACGACGGCCAACCGAGCGCTTAGGAGAGAGACATTTCGGCGTCCCAATTGGGTTGTAACAGTGTTTGGTGTTTGTTAAGGCTATAAAACCATGTGTACATAGATTGTAAAAAGAAGGAGGAAGGATGAGAAACGAATTAAACGTCTCTATGAAATGATGTCGGAGCTGTCGTCCTTTCAAGGTGACAGCAGATGAAAGTTCCCGTCTTCGACTCCCTTGGCGGCAGCACTCAGCTCCTACACTACCAGCGAGGCGAGGGGGAGAACCAATGGAAAGTTAACTAGCTCTTTCATGCATATAGTTTGATCGGATAATAGTTGACAATTTGGAAGTACAGCTACGCACCTATACACCGTTTTTTTTTCTTTTTTTTTCTGTCTCGCTGTCCAGGGACACGTTTCAGCCGGACGCCGTGGTCTTGGTGGGCCACTTGCCAAGCCGAAAGAGCGAGTCGGAGAGCTGCGAGATACTGCCACCCACGACGCTGGTGCACTTTACCCCACATGCTTCTCCCAGCATGGTGAGCGCGCTGTATGGGAAGGGTGGGGACGGACGCTGGAAATGAGCTGTCGTGAAGATACGACAAAAAGTCAGTTTCGCCGCAAGGGCGAAGCAGTCAATGCGATGGCAACGGCCTCGGATGTTATACGAAGTAAGGCTAGCAGCTTACTATTTTATGAGTTGATCTCGCGTACGTAACTCTAGAAAACGCTCGCGTAAGGGAATACGGCCGCTCCAGGAAGCGAAGCGGTTCATGCTGCCGGTCGCCTGAACGCGAAGCGGTGCGAGCACAGAACGTACAAGGGTAGGAGCCATCGATTAACGTTTATCGAGATAGAGAGCACGCTGGCACGCGCTGTTGATTAGAATGAATTCGCAGTTGCTGCACGAGCGATGCAGCCCCCCCACCAGCACCCCTTCACGCTCCTTCGGCAGGCAGATCCGGCCGGCGCGTTTCCTCTCTGCTTGAGCCGCGCCCGTCTGCAGCCTGCGCGTGCTTTCGTTCGCCCATAGAACGTACGATACGCGTGTGGATGTCATCAATTTTTACTATACGGAACACGACGGCGACTGCAACGGCAAAAATGCTCTTCGACTGTCCATACAGTTGCCCTCGCAATAAAAAGAACTCAACCATTCACGTGTTTTAAAGGTGTGCAGATATGTCGACGACTTTATTGTTTTTAGCTCGGTCCCCATCCATGTTAGCTATGCAGAAGTCACTGAGAGGGTCTTGAACTGTTTCAAACAGTGTTCGCCCTCATTATCATTCACGACAGAACTTCCTGACAACGACACACTCCAGTTCTTAGATTTATCCCTGTTTTTCAATGTGACGACCACATTTGCTGGGAGTGTAAACCGAGGTCAAAGAAAGCCATTTTACCCTTAGACCCATCTCACACTAAACTGGTGAAAAGGTGGATTGATTCATCATGCCTCAACTCGGCCCTGACCAAGTCATGCACTCATAAGGTCAGCCATAGCTTCTACCACCAGAATTCACGCCTTTTAGCTTCCGGTTTCCCTTCCACCTTGCTTGTTGCCGTGGCATCCTCCCTCTTAAGCAGCTTGGTGCTTCAACCTGCGTTTCACTTCGACAGATGCCTAACAAGTACGTTATCATGTCCTACATTCACACCATTTCACACAACTTAAAGAGTATAGGATTAAAGCACGGCGTAAACCTCGTCTTCACGGTACCGTTAAAGCTTTCCCGTTTGTGTGCTCTTACCGGTGAACAAACCAAGAAAGCAGTGTGCGAAAAGAAGCATAAGAAGCCATTTGTTCCCTGTGCTACGGAAGTGGTCTGTAAGATCCCACTCAGTAGTGGTAAAGCTTACATCGGCCATATTGCTTTTTCAGCGAAAAAATCGACACCACAAGAAAGAAGACGGAACACAGCGCTACTCTCAACTGACATGGTTTATTGCGTCACTCCAATCTTTATTCGCAATGCCCACGAACTATAGGTGGCGCGCTGTACGATTAAAGATGGCGCCCGATGGGGGGTCAAACTGTTTGTTAGCATAGGAACAGGTAGGACGTGCGGACGTACGGCCCGTGCCACTTTCACCGGATGAAGTCATGAGCTGCACTGAAATGGATATGAGACCGAAATGCTTTCTCAAACCATGGAAGCTCGCCACCTAATTATTTGCCGCGGTGTGAAAGGTTATATTTCAGCTCCTTAAGCGATGCTGTGCGATATCCTGTGCGTGCTTCAGAAAACTTCATGAACTAGAATTGACGTATGACCTGAACGGCACTCCGGGATGCTGTGTACCGAGCCTGCCTGACGGATTTGCCGCAGTGGTAGGCCGCTAGCGAGTAGCGTCATCGCTGCTGCACGGGACCAAATGTTCAACGTGGCGATGGTTTGCAAACATACCCCGTCGTCATTACTTGCGCAGTCCGGAACGCGGAGTTGCTTCTTCAACGGAACACAAGCATTTGACATCCTATTTAGTAGCGCTTGTGTCAGAGCCATGCTCAGACTCAGGCCGTGCGCAATTCACTGCACTCGGATGCCGCAGGTTCGATCAGCACGATCGAAACATGAATATCGAAAAGAATAACACGCACGTATGCTTTTCGCAACGACGAATTCTTCGACGTTGCGAAAATGCGTCGAACAACTATGCCGATCGGAAGGTACCGGTGAAGTACAGGAGAAGTTAGCGGAGAGGCGTGGATTGTGGCCGTGACTGCACGTTTCATCGCTCTAACCATTTCGCTTCCCTGTTCCGAACTCGAGCGCTTTGGCGGCATGCGGCGCTCGATAATACCCACAATAATTGCGCACAAGAAAAAGTTATGTTTTTATTTTGATCTCGCTGAAGTATACTGTACATTAAATACAATCAAAGTGACTTACGAGCGTGAAAAGACATTAGCGCAAGATGGGACGTGAAGTGCAACTCGCTCCTCGTGAGTTAGCAGCTGAACGTTCATCGTCGCTGTCACACTCCTTCTCACTCACACACACGCTTTCACAGCCTTCTCCGTCCAGTGAAAAATCCTCGCCGTCAAGGTGGTTCCTCTTAACATCATTGCTGAAAGCAATCTGAAGAATTTCCTCCGCCAAACGACTTCGATTAGTCCTCGTCACAACGTTATCTGGGCGTGCAGAACTTCTTGCTCTCACACCGGTCAACAAACAAATCGCTTGCAGAGTGCTGCCATCTATCAACAAATGTACAAAAACAAGCAGCGCAGCGCTGGCCAATTTAAGGTAGGTCACCACCTTCGAGAAAAACTTTTACAATTTTAGTCGAAAAGTTGTAATTATGGTTTTGGATTGTAGGGCTTCGGTAAAGTTAAGCTTTAAGGTTATGAAATAGATAAATATCGAAAACATAAAATTTATAAAAACCAAATGTGTCAAAATATGCATGTTGCGCCAACAGTCATAACTAAAAAACTCTTGTTGCAATTCAAACGCGACTTCGCAACTACGTAGTGAGGACAACATTCTGTGCATCTAACCTCCACGATCATCATATCTCTAAGCTTGGGTGCGTTATCGTAAAAATACTGAAAAAGTTTATATTTGGCAGGTTTGCTTTGCACACAGTTGGCCACTGTACAAAAAGTTACCGCTAGTTTTCAATAATTCTGCTTGAATGCACAGCTCCACCTATAAAGGAACAGTACAAAAAATTTTAGCGAAAATATTTATTACAAAGACGGTTATCAGTGTTCGCGTAACTGTAGGAAGCAAAAAATCCCATTTTGAGAAAAATGGCTTTAAAGATTTGAACCGAATGTCTATGAAACAAACAAACATTCAATAGACCTGAAATTCACCAGGCTTATAGCTTGGGACCTCTTTTGAAGCGGCGTAATCTTCTTTTGAGCGAGATGAAGCACACATTTTTTTCCTAGCTCGTTTCGCGTCTCCAGCTGACTCTCATCCCCGTGTGCCACAGTGGGTCCACACTTGGAATATTGATTCCCTAACTTGCGTAAACGCTTCTGTTTCGTTCTATACTTCGCCATGTTTCATGGGGTACTATAAATTTCTCCTTGAAAAGCCAGAACTAAGTCCAAGAGCTCGAAATGGCACACAAAAAGAACACAGACTGCCGAGTGAGAGCACGCGCAACTTAAACAATAGAGTGCCGCAGCCGAGTAGAGGACATTTAAAAATAAATTGAAAACATCATGTTCCACAAGCTTTAGAATGTTCTTAAACACCTTAGCATTACGTAATATGTATGCGAAAAACATTTATGACGAGATGGTAGATGTGGAATCGGAATCCTTCAGTTTCGGATGTGTCCAGCAGGTGTTGAAAAAATGGTCATAACTTTCAAATGGCTTAATATACTGCATTGTTTTTTTTTCTAAATCTTCTTGAATGGACAGGGAACTTGAAAATAAAAAATCCCAACAACTCAATTTTTTTCAAAAAATGCGTTTTTGAAGGTGGTGACCTACCTTAAGATTACTCAGTTATATATCGCTAGCTCGCGCGACTTCCCGCCTACAATGTTATAAATTCATGCACTACAAGAGCACTGACGAATGCTTTATGCAAGTAAAACAAGGTGAGTTTCAACTGAGAAGGTCAGACGACAGCGTTTAACTAACCTACGTGGCTACACAAAACCACGCGAAGCTGATATTTGTACGATATGGGTCATCGTTGAACGCGCGAGTTGGCACGTATTTTCACGAAAACTTCGCGTCTCGCAAGAACGAATCAGATTTATCGTGTCAAGGAGGGCCCGGTTTGTTCACTGATGCAGGAAACATGCAAACTCGTAGTGTTTGTTTCCTGCTAACTCAGCCGAACAAGTGGGCGACTGCGTAGGGCTACCATGGTGTCGTCTACTGATCATCCATGAGAGGACGCTCCTGAATTCCGCTAGGGGCGCGACAGTCTATGCGCATTGCGAATAGCAACCAGATACCGGTAGGACATGCGCCGTGCACACTATGCGCACAACCATCACACCTTGAACGCCTGAGCGCAATCATGAAAGCGAATCCAAAAAACAAAATTCAGAGGAAAACAAGGTAATGGAAGGCACACTAATGCACTGCGACCCCAATGATTGAATGAAAAAAGCTTCTGATAATTCTCTGGCGGTGGTGTCACGGCTCTTCTTTAAGATAGTGGTTAGTCTAAACAAGGCTTGACAATTGCATTTTTTGCAGTGTTGAGCTAAATGTGAGCCTGTACCAGTCGGCAGGGATCGCTCATGTTCTTTAAGGCGCTCATTCACACAGCGGCCTGACTGACCTACATACACTTTGCCACAAGAGAGTGGAATCTTGTAGACCACCCCTACGCTGCACTCAACAAACTTCTGGTGTCTCTTATCACATTGCGGCTTTTTGTTTTCTTTACAAACACGCCTGCACAACATAGACAGTTTCCGGGGGGCAGAAAAAACAACCGGGATTTGGTACGTAGTGGCCACATTCTTAAGATTGTGAGCCACTTTATGGCAATACGGCACTACTACAGGCTTATTATCTGTGTCGATTGCCTTTCAGCTTCTGAAGCAAAACTTCAGAGGCCGACGTCACTACCACACTTGGGTAATGCGCAACCTGCAACCTTATTAACTGCGCGTTAAAACTCTCGTGAGCTGAGTGATGGCACGATTTCATTAATGATGATTCAAGACACATCATGGCAATGGCCCGTTTCACAACCTTGGAGTGCGCAGACTCGTATGGCAGAAGACCCTTACGTGCACGCGGCGAGTACATCCAGCAGGCATGACCTGCTTGTACATCCAGCAGCATGACCTTTACCTCACAAGGTAAAAAGCAAAGCAGTTTCCTTGTTGGATAACGTAGGCCTCACCAAACTTGCAAAAGGTGTCAAACAATGCAAGGTGCTTGCTCTTGAAGTTTTTTTCACTGCTAAGACGCACAGATTGGATGTGCCGTTCCGTACAACAGTCAGTGAAAACAGTTGTTGGCAGATATTAGTTAGCCGCTTTTTGCAAAAACAGTTGAATCTGCTGACCATTGAAGATCCTTTTGGCATAAAAAACTCCTCCGATGTTGTTTCCTTTCTGAGAGACAACCATTCTGTTGTCAACTTTTTTTCTGTGGACGTCGAAGATTTATACTATTCGATTCCGCATGATGAGCTTTTTCGCTGTGTGATGGCATGCATCGAAGAAAATGGCGAGTTAGACTTTCGCAATGCTACTGGGATGTCCTCAGAAAAATTCTTGTCCGTTCTTGAGTTTTATCTAAGCGCAACTTTTATCTCGTTCGAAAACTAGCTGTTCATTCAAAAAAAAAGGTGTGTGTATTGGTTCGTGTGTGGCGCCTGCTCTTTGTAATAATTTTTTTTGTCCTTTGTCGACCGTGCTCTTAAGAGTGTTTTAGACAATGACCTGGTCCAGATTTTTAGACATATTGACGATTTCTTTGTTGTGATAAAACAAACTAACCACGAAGGCTCTGGCGCAGTAGCTGATATTTTATCTCTGTTCACGGACAACGGCAAGGGTTTAACCTTCACACATGAACTCACTAAAGACGGTAAACTGCAGTTTCTGGATTTACAACTTTCCTTACAAGCAGGTCATGCCTGCTGGATGTACTCGCCGCGTGCACGTAAGGGTCTTCTGCCATACGAGTCTGCGCACTCCAAGGTTGTGAAACGGGCCATTGCCATGATGTGTCTTGAATCATCATTAATGAAATCGTGCCATCACTCAGCTCACGAGAGTTTTAACGCGCAGTTAATAAGGTTGCAGGTTGCGCATTACCCAAGTGTGGTAGTGACGTCGGCCTCTGAAGTTTTGCTTCAGAAGCTGAAAGGCAATCGACACAGATAATAAGCCTGTAGTAGTGCCGTATTGCCATAAAGTGGCTCACAATCTTAAGAATGTGGCCACTACGTACCAAATCCCGGTTGTTTTTTCTGCCCCCCCGGAAACTGTCTATGTTGTGCAGGCGTGTTTGTAAAGAAAACAAAAAGCCGCAATGTGATAAGAGACACCAGAAGTTTGTTGAGTGCAGCGTAGGGGTGGTCTACAAGATTCCACTCTCTTGTGGCAAAGTGTATGTAGGTCAGTCAGGCCGCTGTGTGAATGAGCGCCTTAAAGAACATGAGCGATCCCTGCCGACTGGTACAGGCTCACATTTAGCTCAACACTGCAAAAAATGCAATTGTCAAGCCTTGTTTAGACTAACCACTATCTTAAAGAAGAGCCGTGACACCACCGCCAGAGAATTATCAGAAGCTTTTTTCATTCAATCATTGGGGTCGCAGTGCATTAGTGTGCCTTCCATTACCTTGTTTTCCTCTGAATTTTGTTTTTTGGATTCGCTTTCATGATTGCGCTCAGGCGTTCAAGGTGTGATGGTTGTGCGCATACTGTGCACGGCGCATGTCCTACCGGTATCTGGTTGCTATAAAGATTGGAGTGACGCAATAAACCATGTCAGTTGAGAGTAGCGCTGTGTTCCGTCTTCTTTCCTGTGGTGTCGTTTTTTGCGCTAAAAAAGCAATATGGATTCTCACCTACTAGCCCGCCAACGCATTCTGTTGTACATCGGCCAAACGGGCCGATGTCCTAATGATAGACTAAGAGAGCACTCAACTACGCTGAAGGCTCAGAATGACGGGGCGCACCTTCCTGCGCAGTGCGGGAAGTGCGGTTGCTAAGCACTTTTCGAGGAGGCAGACGTCATGAGTCGAGAAAAGGGCAGGCGTGAGAGATTCTATAGAGGCGGACCAGATGAAGATTGCAGCAGACGCGTTCATCAGTGCACCTTCGGTGCATTTGACGATGAAGGAAACAAACTTCCTTCACAGCAGTTAAATGTTTAAACTGATTAAATATACACCCCTTCAAGCTATCTTATATTGTTACCGGATTTCCCAGCGATTTGGCGGTTTTTTTTGTGACAATGTCTGTTGTCAATGCGCTTGCGCATAAGTTTTCTTGGTGTGGAGCATTTTCGGATAAATTCAGTTGCATCTTGTAAGTGGGCGTCTTTTCTGTCTTGTCTTCTTTCTTCCCTAACCAAATGCACGCTTTTCTATGCAAGATGTCGAACCAACTAGCCCAACAACTCACAATTTTTACGAATTATGTATATTTGAGCACATTTAAAACACTGTAAAGAGGGTTTTGCTGCAGCGTTGATGTGCTATGCCGTGACACCAGCTATAAAAAAAAAAGCAAATCCGCACTGCCGCGAAGCCACACTTCAAGGTGCGGCTTCGCCGCAGTGCAGATTTACCTTCACCTCAATTATTATTTTTTAATCTCTGAAAGCGTATTATAAGGGCTTGTATTTGCTAAGTAGAGTAATATTTAAAACGTAACGTATCGTACCAGTTATAACTCGTGCCCTACTGCTATACAAATCTCGCTACTATTCGAAGTTCCTTTCACTTCACTTCGAACTAAAATAGTGACATGCACGCATGCCTAGTTCCATGTGCTAAACATATTGTGCAAAGTATTTGGGTCATTACGACAAGGCTAATTTTTCTTAATAATATGTTATACATACTGTACGACCTATTTGATTTGAAAGTATTTGAAACAATTATAATCGCTTCGAATTCACTTCGAACCTAAAACTTCCTATTCGCACATCCCTAAATATTAAGCCAGCTGTCAATTTTTCATTACTCAAAATGCGATAGTGGCAGCATAAATCTCATTCCAATGATTTGTCTACCAGTCTTGTAAGTTTGTAGCCCAGCAACGAGACGATTCTCAGAAACTTGCTATAGGTTGTGCCATAGCCCGTGGATCCCACTTTTCCTCGTGACTAGCAGCATTACGCCTTCACGCGGGAGAGCTTGGCTGACATCCTGAAGGCTGCGTGCCGCGACAATTGTTTCTACAGCGAAACTGTTTATAACCCGGTTCTGGCAGATCACGTCCGCGGACAAAGCGGCGATCAATCTTCGGCGGCCGATATATACCGGGGTGCAGAAAAGTTTCTGGCTTTGCACAGAAAGCGTACAGTGTCAGCGTTGAAAGTATAGTGTTATTAAAAGTAGTCCTTCATCAAACAGATGCCCTTTTGACATCGTTGTTTCATCTATAGTTCACTAAAAAAATAACATGCTATAGGTTGTCAAAACAGCTCTCAGCAGCATGTCTGACGTCAAAAATGTCATCACAATGATGGCCTTCGATCAAGCGTTTCTTCAAGTTAGGAAACATGAGGTTGTTGGAATGGACCAGGTCACATGAATATTAGCAATCTGGAACCCAGGGTCTTCAATTTGGCAGCCAGAAACTTTGAACGCGTGCGAATGTTCACAGTTGACTGTTCAAACATTTCGGCACCCACTTCGCTGAAAGCTTGTGTGTGCATGTGTAGGATATCGGTGTCAATAGAACCGACAAACTCCCGGAAGATTCTCAGGAACTGGGCTATATTTTCGGCAGGTATTCGCCTATCATCGAGAATCAGCTTGTAGACAGCATAGCTTGTTACCGGATCCGTCGAGGTTGTTGGGCGGCCTCTGCGCGGTTCTCATTCGATGGTCAAATGTCATGTCTTCAAACCAGAGAGCCAGCTGTTGAGTGTGCTATAGGAAGGACACTTCTTCCTCAATGTTTCTGACATTTCAGTGTGAATATCCCATGTAGACTTTTCCTGGAGAAACGAAAACTTCATGACTCCAGGAATCTCCACCTACAAGAAACCTGCTTATAACTCTGCCATCTCACGTTCCATCTGAAATTGAAACTCGTTCTGAAAATCGGGCACATCTCGAACTTGCACAATTACTAAACGATTGATTGATTGAAATAACTTTATTCAGGTCCTGCGGGACGCGCTCTGGTATCAAGCTTTCATATGGTTGCACGTTCACGATTCAATTCTGAGCGAAAGATGACAAAGCGAGGAACTTTCAGCACTTTGTATCGGTATATAACACTTTCCATGAAGGCTATGTTGAATTGTGTGGCGATGGAATAAAATACTTCTGCAGGACATGACTTAAAAGCTTCTGGTACCATCTCATACGTGTTTCGCCGCGTCACTCGAGTCTAGGCGTTGTGCTGGCACGATCATCACTAGCAAATATGGCGTGGCCGCGCTTTATGAGAACGCCCGATGAGCTTTCAAAGATCGTCGACAATCACATTTCACTGAGCAGGTTTCGTAGTTGTGATAAGTGTGTGTGTTAGTCAATAGTAGCATGTATTACAGACATCCTGTGGACTTGGACATTTTTGTGATAACGTTTCATGTATATTGTAGTCGTTTGTGTTTCACGTACTACGAAGAAATAAACTTTTTCTAAACACAGCAATCTTACCGCAAGAAGACTCATACAATGCGGGAAAACACACCAGAAAAAATTGAAGGACGCTTTGCAAAATTCCAAACTGTGTTCGGCGAAGGCCTGTGGCAATTCGACTGACTGTGCCATGTCTTTTTTAGATGCGAAGCAGCTTAAGGCCGAGTTCAATCCGGTTGTGGTGGTGGGGGGTGTGCGTCCTGACCACCCTGACTGCGCATGCGCAAACCGTTTAAAAAATACAAAAAGACCTCCTCTCCCCTCTCTCTCCTCTAGGCATCCCTCCCTGCGGCGACCACACTTTCACTGCGCACGCGCGTCCCCTCCCCTTCTCTCTCCTCTCCTGCGCTGCCCCCCTCTCACCTCTAGGCATTCCTTCCCGCGGCGTCCACACCCCCCACTGCGCATGCGCGTCCCCTACCTCTCTCTCTCCTCTCCTACGCTCCCCCCTCTCTCCTCTAGGCATCCCTACCCGCGGCGTCCACACCCCCACTGCGCATGCGTGTCCCCCTCTCTCTCTCTCCTCTCCTACGCTCCCCCCTCTCTCGCCTCGCAACGCCGGCAGCGTCTACTAGCGAGTTTCCTTGGTTGAAAAAATTGGCTGCGTATCTGCGTGCTTCGCTGCAAATGTCGTCGAAAGACGATAGTCTTGTGCCGGCCGTACTACTGTTTTGCCTTGCCTCAGACAGCGCCTACTCTATGTTGAATCGGCCGCACCTGGCTAGCATTGATAAAATAGAGGCGCTGCGGGAGATATGGACGACATCGAAAAACATGAGCTTGTGCTGAACCAAGGGCCCCTGCCAGCGGCAGCACCTTCTCGTCGGCACATGGCTTTTAAATGCGAATGCATTTCATAGTCGGGCTATGTCAGGCATCCGGCGTTGGCGTTGTGCGGCGTTGGCGTTGTGCGGCGTTGTCCGCGGAGGAGGAGGAGGAGGATAGGTTGAGGAGGTGTGCGCGCCGGCAGGTGTTAGATGTGAAGCATCTTATGGCGAAGCTTAATCCGGTGGTGGTGGTGTACGGCGTGACCGCCCTTACTGCGCATGCGCAAACCCTTAAAAAAAATAAAAATAAAAAAACCTCCTCTCTCCCTCCCCTAGGCATCCCTCCCCGCGGCAACCACACCCTCACTGCGCATGCGCCTCCCCTCCTCTCTCCCCTGCTACGCTCCCCCCTCTCTCCTCTAGGCATCCCTGCCCGCGCCGTCCACACTCCCACTGCGCATGCGCGTCCCACCTCTCTTCTCCTCTCCTACGCTCCCCCCCTCTCTTCTCTAGGCATCTCTGCCCGCAGCGTCCACACTCCCACTGCGCATGCGCGCCCCCTCCCTCTCCTACGCTCCCCCCTCTCCCTCTCTCGCCTCGCGACGCCGACACAGGCAGCGTCTGCTAGCGAGTTTCTTGGTTGAAAAAACCGACTGCTCGCGCTGCACAACCGTTCACTGGCCACCCCGTATATATGGCAATGAATCTTGACCTCCAAGGTGGTGCCGGTGGGAGATTTCTCCTGTGCGTTGTTGAACAATAAAAATTCGCAGCGTGCGCGTTAACTAAAAGCGGTCTGCGGCGGAGCTCGGCGGAGCTATATATGAAAAAAAAATTAAAAAAAATAAATAAGAAAATAAAAAAAACAAGAAAAAGCAAAAAAAAAAAAGGCGCTGCGCCGTGCTCCCGACCGGGCTGCAGAAATTAGGCGCCTTTTCCTTCTTCGAACCACAACCACCACATATAAATGGAGTGAAGCGCGCGCGAAATGCATTCGCATTTTCTCACGATTCCCTTCGGGGAGGTGGGGGGCTTTTTTTTCGTGCAGAGCGTCGCAGCTCGTGCACAGCGTCGCATTTTCAGCGCAGCCTAAAAAAACACTAGGGTCTTTAGAATTACGTATCTATGTATTTTCTAATAAACACACACACGTCCTGATACTTACATATTGATGTCGCGCCTCAGATATGCGTAGTATTTGCTTTTTAATCGAAAATGTTCACAAGTATGAACGCAAACACCAGTTCAAGATGCCTGGGTGTTCAGAAAGTGGTTAAACTTTGGCCATGTGGCTGAATCAGGGGACATCGGACAGACAGCCAGACCAAAATTTTTGCGTTCAAGTATCCCAAGAAAGACTATCGTCTTTAAAAACCGATTGCTCGCGCGGCAATGCGACCTGCAATGCGGTGCCGGTGGGAGATTTCTCCTGTGCGTTGTTGAACAATGAAAATTCGCAGCGTGCGCGTTAACTAAAAGCGGACTGAGGGTCTGTGTCCAGTCGGAGTCTTCTGTCTCTCATTGCCCGGGAGATGGTGTAATTTTTTTTACACTCCCAGCGGAATGACACACAAACGGAATGTGTGTGTGTGTTTTCTTTTTCAATTTTTACCGCGAATCGCATCGAGACGCTTTGCGCATCGTGCAGTCACCATCCGCGTTCCAGCGCTCGTAAAGCTCATTTATCCTCCCGCGTAAGGGGGAGACGCCACATTGGGCACCGTGCCAGGGGACCGGACACCGGTCACCGGTCACCGCGAGTATGAGACATTAAAAGCTTTCGCCTTAAAATGCAGTTGACGACGCCGCCTTGGTCTCTGTAACGCAATGGACTTTGTCGGCGTCTGCTAGGGCCTGCGTATTCCCTCATGGCTACAGATTGCTAGCATTGTATTTTGAGGGACCCGAAGCTTTAACATAGCATGTTTCTGAAAACTCCATTGAACCATTGTGTCCAAGATACGCAATAAAACTGAAATTCGTGACGTCCCACTGACGTTGTTGACGTGCCGAAGTTCCAGCGCAAAATTCTAACATGAGAGCTTTAGCTTCATTTCCTCTCTAACAATAAACCTGCGATAAAGAAATTAATGACAATGGAGTTCTCAGAGAATGATTTGTCAGCTTAATCATGTTGCATGTTTAACATGAGCGTCACTTTAGCGTATGGTGAAGTAGCGCAATTTTCGACAGGGACAAAGAACAGAAGATGGACACGACACTCGCTTCTTCACCATACGCTAAAATGATAAGTTACCAACTAGCCCAGCTGTCAACCTTAATGAGCGTCACTTTCAAGCCTTTGGTCATCCGTTTCGTTAATGCACAGCGAGACGCGCACGAGACTGTCCGCAAGCTGGACTCGAGCGGCATCAGGGCGGCTCTGTTCGTGTCCTTGGCCATGTTCGGGCGTTGGTACAAGCCGCGCTACCAGAACCCCGAGTCGAGAACCCGAAGCGGATCGCGGCGTGCTTTCGATTTCCTGCAGAAGTGCAGGCACGACTCCGGCGACGTGCTAGGAAGCCACGTCCAGGTATGTGTCCCCCCTTCAGTGTCACGGATCACGTTCGGAGCTGTATGCACTCAGCCATAGGCACTCAGCCATCAGGTGGTGCGAAGGCTCACCACAGCGCCTCCATCCCCCCCCCCCTTTTCCCGTTTGTCGAGTCCAAAAAATAAAAATAAAAACAAAACATGCTCCACCATGGATGAAAAAACTTAAATGAAGTGATGGCATGCTTCTCACAACGACATGTCATACGCCTCACCTTTTCAGGGGTTAAGCTAGGAAGTAAACTGTTCTTTCAATGTCCGGCATGTCCTCGGTCGCCGTTATTGCCGAAAAGCACGCGCAGTCATAACCATGCGCTCTAAAAACATGGTGTGAAAGGTCAGACTGGGTAATGGTATGGGGCAGAATCGACGCCCTCCTTACGGGGATTTGGGGGAGCGGCTGCCCCCACCCCCTGTCCCCCTCGTGCGCGTGCCTATGTACTGAGACTTGATCCGCAAAGCAGCAACACCATCGCCGTGCCGTTTTGTAGGCCCGTTCGTACGCGCCGTCCGAGCTGTCCGTGGGACGGCGTGCCTGTTCTGGAGGTCTCTAGTCATTAAGGTCGTCATACGGATCTCGGACACAGCGCGTGCAGTGAGTTTCTTGCGCGTGCGGCGTGTGCGCGGACCTGCAAAATGGCCACCCCGCCGCTAGCGCTCCACGCGGATGACGTCAAGTACATACCCCCCTATAGTTGAAAGGCTGTAGTGGCTTGCGCACTGCGGAACGCTAGGTTGCTGTTGTGTTCAGAATTTTCGAAGAGAACACGATGCAGAAACGCACAGGTGTAGCAGGAGAAAAACGAGAAGAGGTTGAGCCGATTAAAAGATGCTATTTCTGCAACCCTAAATGAGAGCACGTCATAGCGTCGGCAGTGGAATGAGGATAGGTGAATAAAAGACGGGAAGAGGACAGAAGAAGAGTGGCGTCCATGGCCGAGGACGCAGCGGGCGGCTTCTACAGCCGGTTGTCTAGCCCAGTGCCCACCCTCTCCTCCCCAGGAAAGCGATGAACCACCTTGAAGACCTGGGTAAGGCAGAGGGCATACGCGTACGCAAGGTCCCTTGTGAAGTTGGAGGATTATGCACCTTTCCTCAGCCTTTAGCGCCCGTGAAAAAATAAGAAAAGGCACGTAAATGCGGTTTCCAATAACCACTGGACTTATCTGCAATGAAGTAAGGATATTAGCCTACCTATTATTCTGCGGCTGGAACGATTTAATGAGGAACATAAGTTAATTACTCTTTCCTCTGAATGAGATATCTACGGAGTCGTGCAAACAATCATCTTCACGACAACGAACGTTTCCCGCTGCCTGTGCAGTTGGTGAGGTCCTATAGAGAAGCATCGATGACACCCTCTAGTGAAAGTTATGCGCGGAGTGTACAACGCTTGCTGCAGAAGGTATACGCGCAGCTACGAGTAGTTTCATAAAAACAAGTCCCCTAATGTCGCATTACAAGAACTGCTTACTTCTCAGCTTCGCTCCTGGAAAGTCGGGGGGCCAAAGGCAGGCCATTGCGAGACACGCGCTTCATTTTCATTTTTTTAGATGCGAAGCAGCTCTGACTCACGTGTGTAACGCCGTACGTTACGTGCGTCCGTACGAATGCGCCGCAACGCGTTCCCCTCGCCGTAGGTGTTGGAGCGTTGCCAAGTAGGTCACGCCACAGCTGCGCGTTGACGTCACGCTCCCCTCGTAGGTGCGCGCTGACGTCACTCTCTCCCTCACCCACAGCATGCTCGCGGCAGCGCCCGCAGCTGCCGGCTGCTCCGCCCGCTCGCAACACCTCTGACCCGCCTCCCGTGTCTTTGCGTTTCAAACAAACGTTTACTCGAGTAAACGCTACACCGAGTTTCGCTTCAAACCGTTCTTCCAGCACCCGCGTCGACGCCCGTTTCAACCGGGTCAACGCCGTGCGCACCGCTGCTGCTTCGCATCCCATCAGGGTTCCCTTCGGGGAGATGGTCCAAGTTTTTTTTTTCATCCATTGTGCACCGTGTTGTCTTTGGACTCGACCAACTGACTGGTGGAGGGGGGGAGTGTTGAGGGGCGCTGCGATAAACCCCCCCCCCCCCCTCACCTAGTGGAGAACGCTGCGCACGCCCATAGTTATAGTTTTATTGCCGCCGCCTCAAAGCGGCTTGCGTACGCAAGATCTTGCGTTCCTCTGCATTCTCTATGGGTGCGGCTGAGAGTACAAAGGAAGAGCGTGCGTACGTGAGCCGTTTGGGGTACCAGACACGCTCTTGCGTTGCTTTGCACTCCCAGCCAGGGCTGAGCAGAGATACTCCAAAAAGTATTCCGGAATACAGATATCGAAATACATGCGCTGGAAGTCTAAAATACAAATACTGAGATACATTTATCTTTTACGTAACGGGATATTTCGGAGACACATTTGCAAAACGAAGAAAAAGTATCCCGCAATACAGTTGCAATATAACAGATACTAGAAAACCTTTTTTTTTTTAATTTGGGGATGCTGATATTCCGAAAATACAATAATGAAAGTGCAGCACGATATTGTCATCAATACTGCAGCACATTGAAAATTACAAGCATATCGCCCGATTCACTAACGAGCATGATTCAGTGCAGAAAAAGTCACAGTTTCACCGCAAGGGTGAAGCAATGAATGCGATAGCAATAAATTGTAATGTTATACGAAGTGAGGCTGGCAGCTAACTCTTTCGGATCCGATCTCATGTAACTCTAGAAAACGATGGTTTAAGAGAATACGGCCGCTCCAGGGACACTCTGCTCAATAAATTCTCCTCGCGTTGAGAGCGCAGCACGTAGAAGGGTATACCGGCCGCCCGCTGTCGGCCGCCGAGAAGGGGAGATAACGCGCGCGCCCGCGACGACCGCGCTCGTAAAATCGAAGGTCGCTCGAGGGACCCCCCATCCCCCTCCCTCTTGCGTCTTTTCACGCTCGCGAACGACGGGCCTCTTTCGGTTGAACAGTTGGGGGTTTCTTATTGCATGTGCTTCGGAGCGACGGAGACGGGCCGGCTCGTTGGATCTCCACTTCAGCCGCGTTCATCGCCCCCGCTCGCCCGCTATTACACGCTAGTGGAACGTACGATGGGCAGAGGGCTCTTATCAATTTGGACTTCATACGCGACATGACGGCGACGGCAACGGCGACGGCAAAAACCCGTCGAGACTGTCCATATAATTGCTATCGCAATAAAAGCGTATAAATATTTTACACAGAAAACCTGTTTTGCTGAGAAGGCTGTTGGTTTAACTGCATTTAGGCGACAGCCCCTTCTGAAATATGCTATGCGCTAGAGAGCCTCGGTTCGGCTTGAACACAAGGCTCGTGTACTCGCCAAATGGCTGGCCCTATGAAAAAGTTAGGTCTGCTGTACGATCCTTGAAATATAGCGACTTTGTCGTCAAGGCAGACAATACTGCCTCTGCGGTTCTGCCATCAGCAGGGTCGAGTGCTTTACCACATGGGCCATTCTGTGCGCGTGGCTTCTGTTCGCCGCTCTCCCTGTGTCGTCGACCAGTGTAGCGCCTTTGTTTGGCTTAGTACAAAAAAAAGTATTCCTTTCCCCTTTGCACTTTGCATAGACGCCAGATAATTTCCGACAAAAAAAGTAACGAGATACCCGTGTCCCGTACAATATCGCGATACAATCGATACATCGTAAATGTATTTCACTATACTGACATACAAATACATTTTTCTAATGTATCTCCATACAGAAATACAGATACTCAAAAGTATCTCTGATATACTATCGCGATACTCTTGTGTCGCGATACTGCCTAGCCTTGCTCCCAGCCACAGCCATAGCTAGAGAATACAAAGGAACGCAATAGCTTACGTATGCATGCCTCTTTGGGGCACCGGCAATAAAACTGTAACTATGGGCGTGCGCAGGGTTCCCCATTAAGTAAGTGGGGAGGAGGGGGGAAAGTGGGCAAAGATTCAGCGCCGGGTACCCCAAATGGCTTACGTACGCATGCTCTTGCGTTGCTCTGTAGTTCCAGCCTCACACCCAAAGAACACAAAGGAACGCAACGAAAGGACACGAAACACCGAAGGCACAAAGGATAAGCGTGTTGTGTTTGTGTCTTCTTGAGTGTTTCGTGTCCTTTCGTTATGCCATTTCGTGATCATGAACCCTTACCAACTCGCCCAACTATTGGTGCAACTGAACGCAAGGGCACACGTACGCCAGCCGCTTTGGTACCCCGCCACTACATCGCTGGAAAGTGTCGCGGCGGATACTTTTTTTCTTTTCTCCCTGCTTTGTCGTTCGCTGGAAATTGAGACTGTATACTGGCCTTTTGCAGGTATGCCGTGACTCGGCCTACACCATCGTCGAGCACAAGAAGGAACCTCAGGGTGCCGTGGCCTATGACCAGGCGGCGGGAAAACTGCTCGCGTACGACAGCCCCGAATCTCTGAGGCAGAAGGTACGGACAACGCGCAACACCACTAGGGATTCGGGGTATTGCAAGCCATATTCAGAAGAAATAAAAATGTATGCGCAGAAACAAGATTGCCAGCGTTGGGACCAAAGTCATGCTATAGAACCTTTTCATAATTGTAAAGCTAGCTTTCCTGCAATGCAGTTTGCCCTACTAATGGCGGGTGGCCACATTCTGCAAACAGCGTGTTTAAGCGCGGTTTCCTTGCCCTACGGCGCGGAAAACGTTCACTGGGCTCCCTTGATATAAACACGCATGATAAAAGCCATGGCACGTTCCACTAGGATCTCCTCTCCACTTGAAGGACGACAGGTGCCGCCATTAGTAGGGCAAATATGCAGCACAGGGAAGCGCACTTGCGAATTATGAAAGGGGTCTATAGGGGTCAGAAGTTTATTGTTGAAGTTTATTGTTGAAGTTTATTGTTAACGAAGTGGCGATACATATAATGAGGGAAACGTTTTCCAGACTAGGGTCCCAAAGTCCGAAGACTGAAGGGGGGACCCACGATGAAGAAAGCATGTAAAAACAATACAAAGGCAAATGGCAAGACAGCGAAGTATCAATTGAACGATGTTATACAACAAAAACACACAAAAAATAGAATTAAACTACAAAAACAGTAACTATAAAAGTAGCAAAAAAAAATACAACATCCAAAACAATACAAACTCTACATCAAAATTCAGTTAGGACAAAATTGAATTACCTATAATGATAAAAGATGTGATTTCAAAGTTTTCTTGAAAGTGTACAGGTTAGATAGAGACTTTAGTTTCGATGGAAGAGAGTTCCATAATGAAATGGCTGTGAATGACAATGCTTTTATGCCGTAGTTAGTGCGAACTCGAGGTAGTAATAAATTTCCTTCCGATGCAAAATGCGTGTAGTTAGTGTTTTTTAGTACGTCACAGCTGAGAAGATCGAAGGGTAGCCTGCGGTTTATTATATTGAAAAACAAACAACTACAATGAAATTGAAATAACTTATTAATGCATAGAATATTATATTTTCCAAGTAATGAAATAGCGTTAGAACGGCGGGAACTGAAAGTGATGATACGGATTGCTTGATTCTGTATGTGCTGCACTGATGAAGTGTACGAATGATATGTGTTCACCCAGGTAGTTATGCCATAGTTAAAATGACTATGGATAAATGAGAAGTAGAGCGATAGTAATGCATTAGTGGAGAAATAAGGCCTAGCTTTAATTAGTGCATGAATACCAAAAGCAGTCTTTTTCTTTATGTCTGTAATATGCAATCCGAAATTAAGAGTTACATCTAAACGTACTCCGAGAAAAGAAACAGAATCACAAGCGTTAATAGTATTAGGACCCATCGTTAGAGCAGCAGGAGTTAATAAAGGTTTTTGAGAGGATCTAAAGATCATAAATTGTGTTTTAGAGGGGTTTATAGTTAGGTCATTGTTGTTACACCATATGATTACATCATTGAGCACAGAGTATAATGTTGATATTAGACGTGGAATCGTATTGGCCTTGCATGAAATTGTTGTGTCGTCAGCATACAACACGCAATGTGCAGAACATATAACATCAGGGAGATCGTTGATGTAAAAATAAATAGGAATGGACCAAGAATGGACCCCTGCGGAACACCTTGATTAGTAGTCTTAGTATTAGAGTAAGAGCCACCAGTAAAGACAACGTTTTGTCGGTTAAACAGATAACTCTTTAAAAAGTTTAAAGCCGGCCCGATGATACCATAAGAAGTGAGCTTACTGGATAGAATGGAGTGATTGAGCGTGTCGAATGCTTTAGTTAGGTTCAAAAAAACTGAACCTGAGAAGTTACCACTATCAATGGAATGTTTGATGAAGTTAGTCAAAGAAAGCAAAGCGTGGTTAGTGGAGCTTCCATTTCGAAAACCAAATTGTGAAGGCTTTATAACGTTAAATTTGGAAAGGTAAGAATTAAGACGCTTTTACAAAAAGGCGTTCAATTAGTTTACTTAATGTTGGAAGAATAGATATAGGCCTGTAATTTTTTATAGCATCTTTTTCGCCTTTCTTAAAAACTGGTATGACCTTGGCACGCTTTAATGAATCAGGGAAGGAACCTTTAGAAAAAATGAGATTGATTATATGGGTTAAGGGCTGAGAAATCAAATGAGCAACCAACTTTAAATCACGTGCACAAATGTTATCCAGACCGGGAGAAGTATTTTTAAGATTACGAATGGCAGATACCACTTCTTCAGATGAAGAGGGAAAGAGAAAAAATGATTGAGGTAAACGCGGCAAACTAGGTGAGGGAACATGTTTCGAATTACTGGATGACAAACTGAAATACTCAGAAAATGCATTCGCAATGTCATCAGAACGACAATAAGTAGTGCCATCGAAAGTTATTTTCGTTATAGGCGAGTTGATTACAGGCGAATTTAAGAATTCATTGAACAGTTTCCACTGTTTTTTTTGGATTATTTTTATTTTTTATGAATTCTTCATTATAGTAATTTTTCTTGGCCAGTTTTAACAAAGAGTTCAAAATGTTACAATAACTTTTATATCGAAGTGCAAGGGCGGTATTAAAGGGCTGTCTTTTCACCTTTTTATAGAGGTTATCCTTTTTTCTGAGACTTGTTAATAATGCAGAAGAAGGGAAAAGAGCAAAGGTGCAGGAAAACGCATGCACGCATCTTGATTCCTACATCTATAATTACGGATGTCTCGGGTTAGGTTCCCATTTAATACGGGTACCTTACACGGGCATGAGATAAAAACGATAGTCATCATCGTCCTGACTACGCCTACTACATAGCAAAGGAATGCCTTGCCCATGCCTAATTCTTCTTCTTGATTTCGACAAAGGTGTCACTAACACCCGTTTGTTCGTTGACCAACTCTGCTCTCGTCCTTGTCCCTTGAAGGTAACAACCTATCATTTTCCTTTCCATGGCTCGCAGCGTCGTTCTCAATTTAAGTTAAACTTTAAGTTCATTCAATGTTAGCGCACATCCTTATCTAGATATTGGCGGAGTGGGTAGCCGCAGTTTCGATTTTGGAAAGGAAGGCAGCGTAGATGAATAATTTTTCACACGATCGCTTTCGTGGAGTTTAGCGACGTATCATACAACAGAGCTTTTTGAATACACAGAACACACTCAACGCTATATTTTTTTCAGCTATGTTATGCAGACAAGGCAAATGGTACTGACCGCTTCACAAGAAAATTGCTTTTCGTATTCCAGTCACTGTCATTATTTTTCATAGCACATTTTTTCTTGAAATGACTCTATGGTGGCCTAGTTTATGCGTACTTTCGCTTCCGCAATATCCTCCCGAAACATAAATCACGTATGGATGCAGGACTTATGAGAGATAGCTTTATTTCCAGTCATACATTGACCTCACGGAATTAATATTTCCGCTCACAAAGAAACGGCAGCTCTATGGCATTGCGTAACACAAGATAATACTCTTGAGGAAAAAAAATGTTTAAGCCTGCCTGTTTTCGGGCGCATGTATCGTTTTAATAAAAAAATCACGCCATATCCACGGAATGAATGATGATAAGTGGGCGAAGCCGTGCCGCTTCGGCCCGTCTTGCACGTATGGCAGGATCTTGGAGGCGTAGACGCGCAGTTTCGGCTTGTCTTTCACGTACAGCAGGATCTTGGAGGCGTAGACGCGCAGCTTCGGCCTCACTTTCACGTACGGAAGGATCTTGACGACGTTGACGCGCAGCTTCGGCCCGTCTTTCACGTACGGCAGTATCTTGGCGGCGCACAGCTTCACGAAGCAATTCTGCCTGCCGTACAGCAGGATCTTGGCGACGTCGACGCGCAGCCTCACGAGACGTTTCGGCCTCGCGCGCTCGTACGGCAGGATCTTGGCGGCGAGCGCGCGCTGCCGCCGCCCTACGCGCTCTCCGCTCCGCAGCCTTGTCTACAGCCACCTGCTCCATCCGGTGACTCGCTGCGAAAGAGGAAGCGCGTCAAGAGCGATTGCCTTTTATTGCGTCAGTCACGTGCGAGTGACGTCACTCACGTTAGCGCCACCTGCTGAGTGAGTCATGCAACTAGGTGGTTACGAACCGGTCATAAGAGACATGCATGTACAGACCCACGGCTTTAGGAGCTTCGCCCCTAAAAACGCCTGAAAAAATTCACCGACGATTACTATACTGCCTAATGCGAATTCTGAGCGCAGGTGTTTAGGTGTCACCCATTGTTCAGAAAGAACTGGCTGAGGTTACTTAGTATATAGGTGCACGGTTTACACTTTAAGCACAGAACGCCGTGAGTAGCGTGACTGGCGCGGGCAGTTTCGTGCAGCCCATTTCACATCAACCACCGTAGACGGAGCGTAGCGCGACTGCCCCGCTAACCGCGAGACCGCTGAAGGCAGCGCGTGGGCGCGTTCCACAACAGCCACCGCAGACAGGCCTCCGTTCCAGCAGCGCTTTATATCCATATATGGTATCGGTGGACGCCCCCCGCCGCATACCTTAAGGCGCGTTTACTCTAGCGCGACACGACACCGACGTAGACACAAGGCCGACACAGAAGGTCGGCCGACGAGTCGCCGGAGCGTCTAGTCACACTAGGCCGACGATGACGACGACGCCTCGAAAAACAGCATGTCGTCGTAGTGTAACAGGATGGCAGACGGAAAACACCAGCAAAACGCATCGGCAGACTTGTCGTTAGCAGGTCGTCGGGAGGTCGGGGGGCCGAGCGAAAATTTACCCATGTTGTTGGTTAAAACGACGAAGGAGGAGATCTTGGGGCGAGATAAGGAGGCAGACTTGTCGTTAGCAGGTCGTCGGGAGGTCGGGGGGCCGAGCGAAAATTTACCCATGTTGTTGGTTAAAACGACGAAGGAGGAGATCTTGGGGCGAGATAAGGAGGCCCCGCACAATACCCCCTCAGCGCACCCCACGGATGTCTTTCTTCGCTTCCCCTTCGTCTGTCCCCACCCCCCGTCCCTTGACGCCGAGGGGGGATGGCGGGGGCTGCGCCGCGTAGCCCGAGAGGGACAATGGCAGAGGAGGGAGGACGGCTGAAAATGAGGAACAGCTGGTGCATGTTTCAATTTCTTCGTGCAAGTTCAGTCGGTGTCGCCGCGCGCGCCTCCAGTGTGACTAGAGAATTGGCCGACGAAAGGCTGTGAGAACGGCAAGGCGCAGACGGAGTCTTCCACAGACCATCGGCGGACTGTTGGCGTCGCTGCAGTGTAACTGGGACGAAGACACGACAAAAGACGCTCCCAAAGACAGTCGGCATACCAAAATCGGTGTTGTGTCGCTCTAGTGTAAACGCGCCTTTAGTGATGACGTCATCGGCGACCGCACGACGGCGCGCACTACTGTGGCGCCGCGGGTGGCCGCAGTAAAACCTGTCGTCTTGCCACTGTCGTTCCTTCGTCCTCGCTGTCGCCGTCTTTCATCCTCTGCTGCGCTAGCTGCACTCCGCGTCCGCTCTCTTTCGTCCTCGTCCGCTGTGCCGGTTACGACGCCGCCGACACTTCTCTACGCAGGAATGGGCGCCTAAGATCTGCGCTCTAAAAATTGGAGGTGACCCTAATCCTTGACGTAGGTGCATGATAGTGTCACTCGTACCTCGGAGTTCGTGTGCTCTGAAGAAGTGTGTAGCGGGTACCGCGTTTTCCGAAGAATGACGAATAGTAGACGCTTCCCCACTACACAAAAATTATGATGATTTATGGCGTAATGGGCACTATGCAAGTGCGCTTGTAGTAGTTGTCCTAAGAGTGTTTAAAAAAGGCTCTAGAAAGGCCGCTCTTCCAGCTTTCGCTGTGACTGTGCTGCGCGTTCCGCGCAGGCCTGGTGGTTTTTATTTATTTATTTCAATTTACTGCAGGCCAACTTGGCCCAAGCACGAGGGGCAGTACACATAAAAATGAAACATTTGGATAACTTAATACATGCGATTGTGCAATCAAAAACATATAATACAATAAAATAAAGGTTGAACAACAACAATTGACAATGGTTGCATAATTAATAACGCTCATATACAGTGAAATGCAACAACATCAGCAGGGAGAAAACAACATATCTAACAAAAAATGTGCTCTTCCAGAGCTTGAACGAAATTTGGCGGCATAATTACTGAATCTGGAAGTCTATTTCAGTCCGCTATAGTTCTGGGGGAAAAAACAATTTTTAAATGCTTTAATTTTGTCGAAAATTGGTTGCAGTGTGTGAGGTCTAGTGTGTCTTGAATGTCGAGTAGTAAAAGGACGAAGGTATAGCAAACCATTTATGTTCAAGTTACCTGCCATTATCTTATAAAGAAATTTTATGCGATGAAACTTCCTTCTGGAATGTAAAGAGAATATTTTGTTTTTGGCCATGAGTATCCGTTCGTTTATATTTATTAAAAATAAATATAGTGGACCATGCACTGAATTATTTCAAACTGATTAGTGCCTTTTAACGTATGTGGGTCCCAAATTTGTGACGCATATTCTAATTTCGATCGCACGTAAGGATGTTCACAACGAGCAAGCGCACTTGAGGAGGAGCATGACGTAGCCTTCTACGCAAGAAGCACAACTTTTTAAATGCCTTCGTGCATACTTCTGATATTTGTTTAGTCCACGTTAATTTGTCAGTAAAAGTGACTCCGAGGTACCTTTTGAATGGGAACGCTGCTGGAGCGGTACTCAAATATTCTTGGGACCTTTTTTCTAGTGATTCTTAATGAAACTGTTTTCTGCACATTTAACTGCGTATCCCAAGAGCGGACACCTAAGAACTTGTGTTGTAAACTGTTTGTTGGAGCAAATCTTGGTCGCTAGTAGAAGTTATTTCTTTAAATATTATACAGTCATCTACGAACAGCGTTACTGTCACTGATGATGAAATACCCTCTGTTAAATCATTAATATAAATTAAACAAGGGCCTCAATCCACTCAATGAGATAATCCGGAAGACCAATTAGTTCAAGTTTATACAAAAGTTTCGAATGTGACACTTTATCGAAAGCCTTACGAAAGTCAAGAAATAACATATCAAACTGGCTGCCTTTATCAAGAACCATAGTGATTTCATGTACGGTGGTTACTAGCTGCGTTAGTAAAAAAAAACAACAACAAAAGAACAAAGGGAAACGGGTTAACTTTGTATTTCGTTGCACTGCTGAAGCCGATCTCAGAGGCCACGCAAAAAAAAAAAAAAAACTCGTCGTTGACATCTGCTTAGTCAGGTGCCACAACGATACAAGCTCCCCTAGGGAGCCTGCACGGCCATCTAGGATCCGTAAGCTGCTTACAAGATGACTTGCTGCTCTTTCAATTGAATCATTCAATCAATTTTCATTAACTGTCGCGACAGTTCATTGACTAACATGGCGGCAGAATCATTGACTAAGTTTCCAATAATATACGTATCCAATATAACTCTTGACTTGAACCAGAAGCATCGAAATGGACATGGGCCAGGCACGTAGCGCGTAGGTAGGATAACCGCTGGTCATTGAGGGTAACTGACTGGATTCCAAGAGAAGGCAAACGCGTGAGGGGGGAGACAGAAAATTAGGTGGGCAGAGGAGATTAGGAAGTTTGCAGGTATAACATGGCAGCAGAAAGCACAGGACTGGGTTGATTGATTGAACAAGGGAGACGCCTTTGCCCTGCACTGGGCGTAGTCAGGCTGCTGCTGATGATGATAACTGTTTGCACGGCCATCTAGGATCCGTCGTAAGCTGCTTACAAGATAACTGCCTGCTCTTTCAATTAAATCATTCAATCAATTTTCATTAACTGTTGCGACAGTTCATTGACCCTTATATCTTAAGTTCCCGGTATTGTACGTGTCCAATATAACTCTTGAGTTGAACCAGAAGCATCGATTTCTGGACTAGCTGAATTTTCTTCTAGTTTGCTGTTTGCAAATAAATGCACATGGGCCGGGCACATAGCGCGTAGGCAGGATAGCCGCTGGTCATTGAGGGTAACTGACTGGATTCCAAGAGAAGGCAAACGCGTGAGGGGGGAGACAGAAAATTAGGTGGGCAGAGGAGATTAAGAAGTTAGCAGGTATAACGTGGCAGCAGAAAGCACAGGACCGCTGATTGGCGGGACATGGGAAAGGCCTTTGCCCTGCAGTGGGTATGCAGTGGGCATAGTCAGGCTGATGATGATGATGATGATAACTGTTTGCATGACTCTTTTCGAATATCCGGAAAATAGTAAGTCAGTTGTCGACCGGAAGTGCTCGGATGAGAAACAAGAGGGTATCTCGGTGTTCGTGTCACTAACAGAGCGCGACGTCAGCGGGCTTCTGCGCACACAAAAAAGTAGTTTATAAGCCGCAAGAAGAGCTACGTCTTCACACAACACGCGCGTCGTCCTTTGTTTCAGTTGTGCGTCGCCAGGAGCAATGTGACAACGGTGAAGTACGGATTCGCTGCCTTCAACGTGGAATACGAGGACGGAACGAACCGCTGCGGCCAAGGAGCCTTCTCCCGACTTCAGGCTCTCAGAGGTCTTCTCAAGGCCTTCGGTCGCACCGATACATCCGCGGAGGCCGAGGAATGCGCCGCCCTCGCAGAACGCGTTACGCCTGCCAAAAAGATGGCCAGATAAATATAAAACTTGAGATGCACTTGCTCTTATTGTGAATTAAGTGTCTAGTCACGAAATTTTGTACTGTGTATACATTAAAGAACTTGGGACCTTAGGCGTGCGCAGAGTACTCCATTAAGGGGGGGGGGGGGGTCGAAGTTTCACTGTAGAGGTCGAGGTGCTCGTCGATCGAGGCGCGCGTCGATCTTCGTGTGTATTCCAATTTATTGCTATATCGCATTTGCTTCGCCCTTGCGGCGAAACTGCGACTTTTTTTTAGATGCCAAGCATCTTATGCGCGAGGCTGTGTCCGTCCTTCCCTGTGCGTCCCACACCTCCCCCTCAGCGCATGCGCGTCCCCTCCCCCTCTCTCTCCTCTAGGAATCCTCTATTCTAGGGAGCGGCGTCCGCGTCCCACACCCCCCACAGCGCATGCGCGTCCCCTCCTCTCCTACGGTCCCCCCCGTTCTCTCCTCTAGGAATCCTCTACTCTACGGAGCGGCGCGCACGACAGGTGGTGCTACAGCTGCATACTCCGCTGGGGGCGCCACGGTAGTTCCGCGGTATGAAAATGACGGACCGCGAGCGCCTCATTCTCTCTCCTGTGCAGCGCCGCGATGAGCGCCCGGGCCGCTGCCGCGAAACGAGCGGCGACGTTTCTCCCGCTCAAGCCAGCCATCTCCCCGCTGCTTCGCATCCACACATGGCTCCCTTTAGCGGGAGATGGGGAAGTTTTTTTATATATATAATTCCTCATATGTTGTATTACTTGCATGAGGGATGGGAAATATGAAATTAGAGTCAACGGAACTGTTGTTCAAGACGTGGATTAGCTTGCTTCATGGATGGAATTTTTTGAATCACGGGCAGATCGCCCATTACGAACTGAGCAATTTCGAAGCTCGGCCCAAACCGAGCCCACCACCTCAAACCCGGACCCGAGCCTATGCCTGGAGCTCCGGGCCCGAGCCTGGCCGGCCCGCTGTGAAAACTACTTTACCCGGCCCGGTCCGCGGGGGGCTGGGGTAGGCCCGAACCCGTGCAATGCTCTACTACAAACTATCCCGTCAGTCTGCCGCTTTCAAATAATCGCATGCGCCCTCCGTGCGACGGAGATGGCCAGCTCGTTTCATCTCTGCTGCAGCCGCGTTCGTCCCCAGCGCTCGCGCACTTTCTTTCGCGCGTTGAACACAGGATGCACGGGCCGATGTCATAGATTTGGACATAATATGGAACATAACGGTGACGGCATAAATCCGCCAAGAGCGTCAACATAATGGCATCAATAGAAGCTGACTGAAATAAACACCTGCATGCAAGTAGTTTTTGTACTACCGAGTGACTTCAGACACCACTAAGTACAGGATGCAGACAACCCACTCTCCCCCCACCCCTGGGAAAAAAAAACGCTTTAAAGCTTAAGGACATGCAGAGTGATTTATAAGGTACCGTGTGAATCACTTCTATCAGGGCTGTCATATGCACAACCAAAATTGACTGCTTCCCGTCAGACATCTTACCTGCTGCAGATAAAAAAAAAAAAAAAAAAAAAAAAAAAAAAAAAAAAAAAAAAAAAAAAGAGCGCACTTCGCACTCGTGGCGCAAGGCTGGAACCAACAGCGGAGCTAGTGTTCAGCCTAGCTCTTTCTAAGATGTTGCTAGTGATGCCAAGCAAGCTAGTACTACCAAGTATGGTTAGGCTTGGCTATCCTCCGGTTTCGGTCGGTTCCCCACGCTACGCACGTGTCCAGTGGTTCTGGCCGGAACATGTCACGTGACTAGCCTGTTACGTGATGCGATTTTAGTCACGTGACTAGCTGTTTCATGGTTCTTGGCAGGTACAAGTCGCGTGACCGGTTACATGATTTTAAGTCACGTGACTACCTGTTACGTGATGTCTAATCACGTGACTAGCTGCTCCGCGTTTTTGGCAGGATGATGTCACGTGGCTATTACGCGATTGATTTTAGTCGCGTGATGAGTAGTTGCGTGTTTATAGCGGGAAACATGCCACGTGACTAGCAGTTACGTGATGTGAAGTAGTTTTAGTCCCGTGACTATTTGCTACGCGATGTTAAAGGGGTGGTGCCATCAAATTTTCAGGCTATAACAAGCCTGTTGTGGGTTTCCGCTGTATGCAAGGACACTCTACACGAAAAGTCGGACACAGCAAACGTGTAGAATATATTTTAATTCACTTCCAAAGTGTACCTAAATGCTCATTCTCCCGATCGATCCCCATCGCTAGCGCATCAAAACTGACGGAAGGACAACGAAAGTTGTAGTGACGTCACACCACATCTGTAGTGACGTGAGTGACCTCCGGACCTCCGTTACCTCCAGAACGTACGTATTGTCAAAGAATCGGTTGCTACATCACTCGCCGAGTTTCGATCGCTTCTTGGCTAAGTGCTGCGCAGCTTCGCGCGAGCCTTGTGGTCACGTGACCAAGTCTCCTACACTTCTACGTCACTGCCCATCTTGGCGCCCAGAAACCGAAAGTTGCCCACGTAAATAAGGCGATATTAAATTATTTAGCGAGAATACTAGGATTGTGCGAATAGTGAATTTTAGGTTCGAAGCGAATTAGAAGCGAATAGTGATTTTGGTCGAAAATTTCGAATCGAATTCCAATAGCATATATCACATATGATAAATAAAAATGGGCATATTTGTAATGACCCAACTAACCTGCACAGTATCTTTTTTTAATTGAAACAAGGCCTGTGCAAATGCCATTCTTTTTGGTTCAAAGGAAGTGGAAACAACTTTGAATAGTAGCAGGATTTGACTTTCGGAAGAATGCAAGTGTTAACCTGTAAAATATGTTACATTTTAAAATTTACTATACTTAGAGCATATAAGACGGTATAACAAGCTTTTAAACTTAAAAAATGATGAATCGATGTGAGGGTAATATGTTCATTTAACCTTGAAGTGGGGCTTCGCGGCAGTGCGAATTTCCCCTGGGTAGGTGTTTTCATGGCTTAGCACCCCCTTCGCTGCAGTGAAACCACCTCTACAGTGGGTTACATGCGGTCTAATATACACCTGGATAGGTGCTTTCACGGCTTAGCACTCCTCCAATGCGGTGAAACCACCTTTACAGGGGGTGACATGCGGACTAATATACACCTATTCGTTCATTTCGAATACTTCCAAATTTTCCGCAATTTAAATTCGAATCGAAGCGAATTCGAATACAGTAGTATTCGTTCGAATATTCGAGGCATTCGAATATTCGCACAAGCCTAGAGAATACGTGAATCTTGGTGCGTGTATCATGCTTCCTAGAGCTATAAGAAACGCTTGCGGCGAAGAAAGCGCAAGCTGCAAATTTGGTGGCACCACCCCTTTAAGTAATTTTTACCCACGAGACTTGATGGTCCACGATCTTTAGTCATGAGAGTAGTTGTTTAGTAACGTAGTGATTTTAGTCAAGTGACTAGTTACATAACGCAATGCGATTTTTAGCCACGTGACTAGTTATGTAATGCTGCGATTTAGTCTCGTGACTAGATGGTACAGGAATTGCATGGCTTTTAGTCACATGAGTAGTTATGAGATGTTACGCGATTTTTAACCCATTAGGGCCCACTGTACTATAAAAAGTACACTTCCTTTTTCGGGCATAGAAAATACAAAACAGAATATTCTGATCTTGCTCATTACAATTTCTGATGCCAAAGGTTGCAGCAAGAAAATCCTAATTTGGAATATTGACTCGGTGATGTTTTTTTCTGTTTTATGAGTCGTCAAACTTTAGGAAAATGAGAGTCTGTTAAACGCACGTGGTCAGTACTACTTTTTCTAAATTAATTTGAAGTTTTACATTTTATATGTTGAAAAGACGGACTCCTTCTGCTTCAGGAAGAACAATTCAATCCCTGCAAAGCGCGAGAAGCCTATAGAGTGCATAGTTTTGATGTGAAGAGTAATCAAATGTTGCTGTACTTTATTTAGTACACTGGGACTTCGTGGGAGCATACATGTAACTCTTGTTGTGCGTTGCATCGTAGATTCAACAGGCTTTTTTTTTCTATGAATGCCATTTTTTTCGGTTATCTCAAACTCATGAGGCTGCGAAAGATGTCGCTGTGAATATACGAGAGCCTCTTGATGTTTTCATTGGAGATTCTGACCCTAACATGGGAACTTAGGAGGAGGAGGGAAAAGATGACGGTACGAATGGATGCTCTCTGCGAACGATAAAAAAACATTGAACGAAAGGAACGTGGGTAAGATAACTTCTGTTTTGTCTCAGGAAAGCAGCTTTATGTGGAAATGGCAAAGACAACAGCATAATTGCTATGCTGACGAAAGACTACACAGTTGAGTCACTATGCGCCGTATCGTGGTGGCCATTCACTGAAAAAAAAAAACGTACTGGCACCGTCCTCCTTCTTCATCCGCAGTAACAATGCCATGAGGGGGGTTTGAGCTCTACGTTCAAGCTGCGAATGACTAGAGAATTTTCATCCCTAAGGAGAAGTGGTAGCTTCCCCCTATTTACCCAGATGATCGAAATAGCCGCAGACAACGCATAAAGGGTCTGCTACCACATTGTAAGTTTTAGCAGACGCTCTACGCGTTGACTATTGTCCGTTAGTCGCATAACAGCAAAACACTGACTGCGCCTTGTTGTACCCAAGAGAAGTATCAAAACTCTCCAGATTCCACTCTGCTTGCTATTACCCTTTATCCATACGGACATTTTCACAAGAAGCCGGCAAAACAGTTGAATTCAGCCAAAACACATCGAAATGGTGTGGCGAAAAGCGTGACGTTATGCTTTCCCTAAAGCACTGGTCCTTGATTAAGTTGCATGGGCCAAGATAACTTTGTTATTCGTTACGAAAGGGCCCAGCGTACTCGCCATTCTTGCATGAAGCCACCTTGCCCGTTGCTATCTCGAAGGACCAGCGTACTTTTTATAGTACAGTCTCATAACTCCTGAAGAAACACACGCAACTCTATGAAAATTTGCACGTGTGGTTATCTGTCGTGGTTAATTAAATAAGCAAAATTTCAATAAAACCGGACCAGTAGTTCTTTTGTGGTCCTTAATGGGTTAATTACGCAACATACTCTCCCATCATAGTTATTGGATTCCACGGCTGGGCAAATCGGAGCACGTGTTGAGGAATCGAAATAGAAGATGAAGAAAAGGAAGATGCCAGCGCATGCCGATTACTTTCTCTTCCGATTACCTGGCACAACGAAAAGCTTTCTGCACCGTTAAAAACATCTGCTCTTACAAGAGGCCGTACATTCACTAACCGCTGACATTTACTATCTTCACCCACTGGTTAGGAGTACCTTGTATTGCAATAATTATCAAATCGAAGATGGTTGTCAGAAAAATGAAGGTTTTAAGTGATGAGCCGAGGCCATGGTCGAGAGAAACATATATTGACAAGAGGACATGTCTTATTGACATGAACGGATGTACCTTGCCTAGACATCGGATTGAGAAATATTCCTAGTTGAACAGTTTTTCAGTGCCACCAGAGTCCTTTGATAGCTTCAAAAAAGTTATAAAAGGACTCTACTGCTGTACTGAAATGTCGTCCACACAGAACACAGTTGCAGAGTTCCCTTCATGCCAATGTCTACAATGGCAAGAAATTGCAAGCAGAGTCTGTCACTGTATTTACTTATGAAGAGACAGTAAGAAAAGCGTGACAGTGTTTCCTTTTTTATAAAAAATGAAGCTTCACTTTATCAAAACTTTAGCAATTTCATAGTAAGAACTTGTTTACTAAACTAGCCAAGGGTAAACTTCCAATGTTTTAGAGCTTGTGCTAAAGCCCATGTGCTGCGAGCACCTCAAAGTATCATTTCTTCCTGTTATTTATGCAGTGAGAACTCTGCATGAATTTGCAAAACCTGTGAGGACTTAGGCCGTCTTGGAATTCAATATAGTCCATCTTTTGCATTAAAGAAACTACGGTAAGTAGGCCCAAGTGAGCGACATCACAATGCACGTCAACACAGCTAACCGGTGTTGCAACTTCAAGGCAGTGTCAATACTAGCCTTAGTACTATCATTCTGCTAGCTTAAAAACCTTCCTCTTTTGGCAAGACTGATTATTCTCGCATTGTAGAATGGTAACTTAATATACAGCTCAGCATTTCATTTCTATGGTGCACTTCGAACTAAGAAATCGTGCATATGGACTCCTTACAAATGATTTATTTTCACGTCACTACACTTCTACATTTGACAGAGTTTCTCTTAATAAACCTTTTCACAAACTGCAGAGTAAAAAAGTGTTGCTTTCCAGCTACTGACAGAAGCATCACACCAGCAGCAAATATATGCTACTTTTGGCATGAATACTGCTCGACTGTAGGATCCACCAGGAAGGAGTGATTTTAATGACATCCTTGGTTCTTCATTTTCATTCATTTGGAGCACTAAATTCACAATACAAACGTGCAAGTCAGCAAGGCTGTAAGGGTGTGCCTCCTCATCTTTTCTTTATCAAATGTACTTAAATAGATGTCGACAAAGGACACTGGAACATCAGCAAACATGTGGCATTAAAAAACACACTTCCTGTTAAGCACAGTGCCCCTCGGCACATGACTGTCACCAGCCTCAACTCTAGTTCTAGAAGATGTGCCAAAGCGTGACTCCGTTGTCAGCAGACACCAGTTTCGCACGGTGCGCAGATGCGAGACGAAGATGCGTGCAATACCTCGGCACAGCGGCACGAATCTTCCTGGACAATCGCACATCACACCTTTGTGACACAACAGCACCAACTAGTACTTTGCCCAGGGACCAGAACTGCATTGCAAGAATGAGCATCGACAACCAAGACATTTTCTTCGAGTGTGTTAGTACATGAGTGAATGTGATCCATATGTGGAAATACAAAGCTGAAGCGCGATGAAGAAAAACAAAGGTCAAGCACTTTCACCATATTAAGACTGAAGAAACCTATTTGAAGAGATTTTGTGAAGAAGCCGGGGAGAGAATGTGCTCGGTATATTCACCTAAAAAAGCAGACAGCAATCACCAAATCCACAGAAATCAAATTGCAGCACTTCGCTCATCAGAATCCAGGAAACACATTCCCAGTTTAGATTGCAAATGTAAATAGGTACGCGCCATGTACTGCGCTTCACCAACTTACCGTGACAAACTGTATCTTCTCTTCTACAGTGATGACCTCACCTTGCAAGTACTAATGTGTAACACACGCGATTGTAATGAGTGTTACAAGGAAGACTCTTGTAAGAGTGCAGATGGCCTCATGCTACCTCTGCCATGAACACTACCTGACTACACGATTCACCCAGAAAAGTGCAAGTGACTTCAGTGACTTGCTTGAACAGCAGCTCCAGTCAAGTAGGGCAGGTAACCAAGTCAACAAGGCAACAGGATCACGTTCAATCGTTTGTTTTTCTTTATGACAGAGGTGGCCGTCAAATGCGGCTTGAATGGCTAAGTAATACACAGATTTCACTGCACTACGCCAGGCACAGTAGTGAGATGGCTGGTCAAGCTGACGAGCTTTTAATCAAGGGGACAAACTTTGCATAGTGATAGCAGCAGAGCTGCATCCACATTGACAGAGGTGGCCGTCAATAGCCTGCTTATGATTTGGCCACGGCTGAATTCACAAGTCTGTGCTTTTGCCTTGGGAACGGCATTCACCAGCTGTACAACCTGTCCACGCCACAACCTTGCTGCACCGTGAGCACACGACCAAGTGCTGTTTCCGGGCAGATGGGAGACCCACGAATGGGCGGTGATCAGTTTTCGGGATCGGCAGTCCGGATGAGGCGTCGGGCACCACGGTTGGCCGGACCCTTGGGCTTGGCGAATTTTTGCTTGCAAATATTTTGCTTTGGGTGCAGCTGGTCGATGAGAAAGGCCTCATTCAGCTCGCTAGGGTCATCAATCTCCACCTGGAAAAGAGAGCAACCAAGTAAGTAATGCGTAGGGCATACCTGCGAACCTAGGGACCTTGAAATTCGGGAGATTACTGAAGTGGGGAAGTGCTGGGCAGGGGGGTGCAACACAGCAAAACAAAACTGGCGTACATTTTTATTTTGTCGTTTCTCAGGGCCGTAGCAACATCATAGGCAGCTCTGAATGATTGCCAGTAAAGTGTTCCGATGTCGGTGATTGTACCGGTCGTACTAGGGACAAAACACGCCATGTCCCTCGACAGCTGGTAGCCCCTTCTCAACCTTAGCATGCTTTCCTGCATGACACCACTGTACTCAAGTGTGGCACCAGAGTACTCAAGCACTTAATCGTTCTGTAGGTGATCAATTAAGGCTGGAAAATTTTAGAACCGCTTCCCCCCCTTTTTTTTTTTTATTGCGGTGAAATTAGGGCTCTTTTTCGCGAAATTCATGGCCACGTCTGTACAATCTGGATGATTGCTCAGAATTCGGGAGTTTCTCAGGCAAATCAGGAGAGTTGGCAGGTATGCACATGAACTTCTTCAAAACCCCTTTCACCTGCTTTTAGACTGCCTTGAATTTTACCCAGCTAACATTCCGTGCATGACATACTCCCTGTAAGAAAGATGACAGTGGAAGCAAACCTTGCTATTCCGATGTGCACAGCCTTTCCCTCCAGATCTACCGTCAGAAAATTTCCCCAATGCCTCTTTGTTCAAGCCAATTCGCAAACAATTAAGAGGGTGATTCCACGTAAGATCGAACAAAGCATGGCCAGTCGACCTCTCAAATTTATTTCAAAATTTTATATATTGTTGCCTGATGACTGGAAAGAAGGGATCTGCAATTGGTTTTGCTGAAAAAAATTTTTTCGAAGCACCGGAAATCAATAATGACGACGAGGTGGAGTGCCGCGCTTATCTGCTCTGCTGTTTTTCCCGACTTTGGTGATGAGTTACACAAAATATACTAAAGCTACGTACTTCAAACTTGTTTAGCTAAATATATGCATGCTGTCGCTTGCGTTGAGTTATTTTTGGTTTCTCTGAGTAGTGTATATATTTTTATAAAAAATCTCGAAATCAACCCAGGAAACGTTTCTTGGCCTACTTTGCAGGTCTTTATTTCAGAAAAGGCGTATGTCAGAGCGGCGAAAATTCCGCATTACGTTCTCAGAATACTTATTTATCAAACTGCCAAAGCTTATATTAATATCACTTTTCAGTAAAGATATACCATCGCGCTAACTTCAAGAAAACAACATAGAGTGGAAAATTCTGACGACGATTAAAAAAAAAAACCCATTTTTTATATTTCTTAAAATTTTCCCACCTATTCTCTTGCACATCAGCTTTCACAATCAATAAAAACATGTTGCATAATTTTGTTTCACTTGCATTTACGGCCCGTCGAATAAGGTCATTGCGCAAGGATAGGCAAGAGTAGATCGGACTTCATACACGCTAACTGTATAGAATGCAGGCCTATACTTCAGTTTCTTAAAAGGCAAGCAGCACTGAAATAGCTGTCGGCTGCAACGAGGACGCCAATTTCGAAATGATTTGGTCACGGGAGTGGCCATGAGTGCGGGGTTACCGAGCAGGCGCGCGCACCGTCCGGCGTGTCCCGGTGCAGTAAGGGCTCGTTTTATGTCCTCAGACGGATAGATCGCGATACAGCCGGGGGTAACTTCAACGCATGTACAATTGTGCATTGGAGCGCCGCTATTTTATCCGCCCTTTGCTCACATCGCAGCCACGCACTGTTAACACGGCGGAGATAGAAGTGCAGACGTATAGCAGAGATTGTTTGCGCGATTTGTGTGTTCAAAGTAAACGCAAACAAAAGCACGTCTACAATACGAACTTGTATATTTAAACAAAGGCTTTCCGAGGCGACTGATGTACTTGGATACGGCTGTTGGGATTCCAACGAGAGTGCTTGGCGCGTAAAGAGAGGCGATCGGCCAAGGTCACAGGTCGATGGCTGTAGCTCGAGTTCCCCGGCCGCATTCGGCGCCCGCACAGGAAACACTTCACGGCGTCAGCGTAGAAGTTGAAATTTGACTGCGTTCCCTCCCTGGTGCTGATGTGGAAGCACCATGAAAACTCTGTCAGGAAGCTGCTAGAGCTGGCTTCACGCATAGGGACGACAGCCGCTTTCACCAGAGAAACTGCGCTGGGCCAACTGATCTCAGTGCAAAGCATAAACGTGGCGCTCCAGCGGCCAAATCAAAAAGGGAACAAACGCAAAACTATAGGTAACCGGATGCGCCTACCTATCTCAGATGACGGTAGCAGACGGCGTGTACTGGCCGTGCGCACGGTCCGCTTCTCACACTTCATTCGACTCCGATAGTCTTGCTTGCGCTTTGCTCTGTTCCTGTGCGTCTTATGGAGGCAAAGTTTAGCTCTGAGCGAGAGTACTGTGCAGACTACCTTTCGAAGCACAAGAAGCTCATTTTTAAAGAAATGAAATTTTCTCAGAGTTACCATCACACCTTGATGCCGAGTACATAAGGAACCTCACGCGTACAACACTGCTTTCTAATCATTCATTACCGTGTCTCTCACAGTTAATTTCCAGCGTTGAGACGTAACTACTCCATACAATATGATGCCAAATTGAAAAGCCATAAGCGATCACATACGTCATACAATCTTCAGACCTACATGGCGCGCTCAGTCTTGCGCAAGGGCCTTATTCGACGGGTCGTAACTGCAAGAGAAACAAAATTATGCAACATGTTTTTATTTATTGTGAAAGCTGATGTGCAAGAGAATAGGTGGGGAAATTTTAAGAAATATAAAAAATGGGTTTTTTTTTTTAATCGTCGTCAGAATTTTCCACTGTATGTTGTTTTCTTGAAGTTAGCGCGATGGTATATCTTTACTGAAAAGTGATATTAATATAGGCTTTGGCAGTTTGATAAATAAGCATTCTGAGAACGTAATGCGGAATTTTCGCCGCTCTGACATACGCCTTTTCTGAAATAAAGACCTGCAAAGTAGGCCAAAAAACGTTTCCTGGGTCGATTTTGAGATTTTTTATAAAAATATATACACTACCCAGAGAAACCAAAAATAACTGAACGCAGCGACAGCATGCATATATTTAGCTAAACAAGTTTGAAGTACGTAGCTTTAGTATATTTTGTGTAACTCATCACCAAAGTCGGGAAAAACAGCAGAGCAGAAAAGCGCGGCACTCCACCTCGTCGTCATTATTGATTTACGGCGCTTCGAAAAAAAATTTTTTTTCAGCAAAACCAATTGCGGATCCCTTCTTTCCAGTCATCAGGCAACAATATATAAAATTTTGAAATAAATTTAAGAGGTCGACCGGCCATGCTTTGTTCGATCTTACGTGGAATCACCCAAGAATGAAATGCTGCCCTCCCAGAGACAAGAAAAGAAAACTTAACTCCTACATATCATGAGTGAAGGGTGTCCCTGTGCTGTAGAGCATCCTCATGGACCCCTTAGCAACAGGTCATCCAGCATTTCTAGTTTTTTATGGTCTAAACGCGAACACTTGAATTTTGGTGCACACCTCGCATTAGATAGGATGGCCTTTCTATGCTAGAGGTATATGTGTTACAATGCATTCAATGCAGGTCTGAAGAAACAGGGGTTGAGCTTTGTACTTAAAGTGATGATGCTAGGGACCTCACTACAGAGCTAATTTGTTTTCTATCATCGCACTGACTAGCCGACACATTGGCCTATACCACTCCTTGAGCGTTCACAGTTGAATTCCTCCTATTTAGTCCAAAGGGAAGCTTCTCTCTCAGATGAACACAAGCAAACTACAGAACAGGATGGTTAAACAGGACATAAGTTGAGCTATATTCTCTACAGGGTGCCCCAGCTAACTCTAGATGAAGTTTAAATATATGCCAACGCACTCTAGAATTACACGACCAAATGTAATTGTATAAGTCTTGCTATTTTCATGCGTTTTGCTTAATTAGGCAAGATTAATTAAACAAGCTTTCAAGCAAGGAAGCTGGGCAAAAAGTTCCAATTACGACGTTGTAGAATGGTTTCCAAAAAGTCCAGTCAGACAGTTTCTAACTTTCTATCTACATATTAAGTATTGTGTTTTTCTGCTTACTACAGATGTCTGTGAAATAGAAAAAATACCACGTGACACGACTGCTTGGCTCGGTGAGAATGGAGGCTACCTCACACTTCGTCCAATTAAATACTTGGCTGTCATTTTTTCAAAATAAATCAGTCCACCTTCCTCGGAGCAGTGCGGGTTTGTGCTGCGGGCTTATTCAGGTGGTCCGTATTCATTTTTTGGGAAACACTGGGCATCGCTGCCTAAATGCTTAGTCTCTTGATTACACGACACTTCCATATTGCCCTCAAGGTTGTATAATGGGGTTCCACTATGGTTTGTTACTGCCAGGATCCTTAGGAAAGAATGCACACAATAGCCTTAAGGGGCCCCCCTACCTTCTTGGTGATAGGCACGCCAACCTGCGTCTCAATGGTCTCCACCAGGGGGAGCTTGCAGCTGGAGTACAGCATGCGTTCCTTGACAGGGCACTCGCTGCCAGCAATGGAGTAGATGAACACTGCACGCAGAGACAGCACAGGAGAAAGTGGAGGGACACAAGCAATACTTAGCTTCAAAAAAGGCCAATTAAGTATGGTTAACTTCATTACTCATCATTAGCTTAATTTATAGAGTTTCCTACTAATACCTAGAGGGATAACTAGCTCTGTGAGCTGTTGTATGCATGAGAATGCCGGATTCAGATTGGCTTTGTTCACGAAGAGCCCGGACAACTTGAAGACGTGTCTGGCTAGAACCGTTCTTTGCGTTATTTTGCATTAAAAGAGTCCAAAATGAGCTAGGTATGTTTTCTCAGCATCGCACAGAAACAAGTTTTATATAACTTTGAGCACTTCCGTTTCGATGTGCAGTTTTATGAAATGTAAAATGTAGTGAACAGCCGCTGAAGTTGAAAGACAGACGACATGGTCAGTGTTCACTCTGTCACAGTTTGTCATCTGCTTCTCTCTTTCACTGTTTACTTATACCCTGCAGGTGAGTGAAATTTTTTTTTTATATGTAAAACGGCTTAATGAGAGCAGTTTAAGAAGCTTTTGTTTTAGAAAACCTTTATTTGCACAGTCGTATCTGCTTTTTAGCTGAAGCCTCGCTCAACACCAGCCAACACAAGCCTCGCACAAACATATATACCATCATTCCCATTGTGGGACAGTGCCCCTTAGGTAATTCGCATAGAAGGTGACGCCAGATTCCCCTCCAGGTATTATTGTGAGAAACTCTATGGCATCATTGCTTATCATGATTAACTCATTACTTATCGCACTGCATCGACCATATCTACAAAGTCACAATTCAAACAGGAAATATAAACACCTTCAGTCATTCCTTTTTTCCCCAGAACATCCTGGCAATAGACTCTTTTCATAATCTGCAAGTGCGCTTCCCCGCGCTGCACATTTGCCCAACTAAAGGTGGCACATTTTGCATTTGAAGTGGAGAGGAGGTCGTAGTTGCACTTGCTGGGGCTCGTCTATTATGCTTGTTTATATTGACACACACGCTCCTTTTGTTCTATGTTTATGTTACTGGCCCATTGCACGTGTAGATACTGCCTTGCGCAAACCACACCAGAATGTCTGGGAACATTCCAGATTATTTTAGGATCATCTGTTAGGCTTGAGCGCGCAAACGCAAACAGCTTAGTTTATTCTTGAACAAACATGGCCACCAGCAATAACGCTGAAATGTTCAATGCCACATGGATAAATGCCAACGCGCCATGCCGCAGATCAGTTTCATCGACGGCCGACGTTCTGTTCACCGATATCAGTGTGTGCAGCATGCATTGCTTGCTGTAGTCCGAGTTTCTGTTTCCCGGCCACAAGTTAGGCCAAATGAAGAGTTTCATCTTGGACACGCTGACTGCTGCCTTCGTCAACGTCACCACCCCGTGACAATATCAAGAAAGCTGTGGTTACATTTTCCGCATCACGGCACAAGCAAACTGCGCTTGAACACGCTGTTTGCAGGACTGACTAGCTGTCATTCATTGGGCTTTCCTGCTGGTGCGTGGTGTGAGGAGGGGAGTGGTTGTGTAGGCGACAGGGAAGCCTTTGCCCCCCTTTGCTGCTATTGCTTTGGCCGCCTGTCATGCGCGCCCCGCCACAAACGGGCGCTCGCGTCCACTGCTGTTTGTCTCTTCGGTTCTCTATCGGGAAAATAGTTGCATCGTCGTAGAGCACAGATTTCGCGCGTGCGAATTCGATTCCCGCGATGGTGACAATGCTTTGAGACGCAATTGAGCTTTTGCCTTTGACCACCAACAGGCAGACTTACAAGCTTGGAAGACATTTTTCAGGATAGCTGCGGCGGCCGTTCTCCTTACCACGAACCAAAACTTCGTTGCACGCGTGCTGCCCTCAGTTCATGAGTGCGATCTCTTCTACGCCCGATCTACGCGTTTCTTGAAAAAGCGTCTCGCGACGGCATGCCACATTGCAACCCATACGCTAGGTCTATCGAACGCTAGCTGCCTCGTTGGTAGTGGCCGCGGACTATCGAAGTTGCGGTTTGGCGCCGAGTCAACGGAACATCTCACACTTGTTGCATTTAGAAGGGGTGACTTATATCTTCAACGAAAATGAGGACCTGTGTGTGTAACACTATGTGGCGATTCGTGGTTGCCACCATTTCCGACGTCGTGCACACGCGCGGAAAATCGAAAAGAGTGCAGAAATTTCAATTGCCGTTTGACGCATAGTTTCTGCACATTGTGGTATCGCGGTGAAGTCTGCATAAACGAGGGGGTGCTAAAAGTTAGTTGGCGTCTTTCCGTTACAGCGCATTTTTAATTTTTTTTCCTGCGTCCGTTATGCCGGCACCGCAGGTCCGCGGGCGCTAACCATTCAACATTTTCAAATTTAAGCGGATGCAAACTTATGTCCCAACAGCATGCCCTGATAGTCGGAATCGCGCGGCTGTCTCTTGGTCATGTTTTGCACACATGCAGCCTTTCAAAAATGTAATGTTGTTTAGGTTATAGTGCAGTACCGCTTATAGTGCAGATATTCACGACTCCGGTGACTTACGTTATAAGCAGTCTATGCTGTATATGAACTAAATGAATGCAACGCATTTTAATGTAACTTGGCTGAAAAGGTGGTTTCACTCCTGTGCATGGCCGCTATGCTATGAAACAGCCTTCTCAAGAGAAATACGTAGGCTTGTGCGAATAGGGAATTTTGGGGTCGAAGCGAATTCGAAGCGAATAGTGATTTTGGTCGAATAATTTCGAATCGAATTCGAATAGTATATATCACATATTATAAAGAGAAATGGTCATATTTGTCATGACCAAACTAACTGGCAGATTATTTTTTTTTAATGAAACAATGCCTCTGCAAATGCCTTTTTTTTTTTGTTCAAAGGAAGTAGAAACAACTTTGAATAGCAGCAGGATTTGACTTTCGGTAGAATGTAAGTGACACCCTGTAAAATATGTTACGTTTTAAAATTTACTATAGAGGATATAAGCCGGTATAACAAGCTTTTAAACTTAAAAAGATGAATCGATGTGAGGGTAATATCTTCATTTAACCTTGAGGTGGGGCTTCGCGGCAGTGCGGATTTACCCTGGATATGTGTTTTCACTGCTTAGCACCACTTTACTGCAGTGAAACCACCTTTACAAGGAGTTACATGCAAACTAATACACACTTGGACAGGTGCTTTCACGGCATAGCATCGCTTCACTGCAGTGAAACCATCTTTACAGGGGTTACATGCGGACTAATATACATCTATGCGTTCATTTCGAATACTTCGAAATTTTCAATAATTTAAATTCGAATCGAAGTGAATTCGAATATTCGAAGCATTCAAATATTCGCACAAGCCTAGAAATACGCACTATCGCAAAGTCACACTTCCTGGTCAGGTATGAATATTACCTGTACACCAATTGAATTTTCCATTTCTTTTTTTTTTCTTTTTTTTGCAAAGTTTGAAAGAGTGCTATACAGGCTTATAATACGGGCGAGGTACGGTAAATATTCATACTTATTTTACTGCATATCGCTTCAAATTCTGCGACTACTCATATGCTCTTCAAAATAATTCGATACTAATTAAATTTCCTTTGACTTCACTTTGAAGAAAACAAAAGTGATAATCACACAAGCCTAGGATTTGCAAGTAATGGTAAACAGACAATCCCACCACTAGAGCTTCCTAATCGAGTGTCTAAAAATGCAACTGCTCCATGACTGCTTGCAGCTATTCTGTTTAGGGACTTAAACTAACCACACACCTGGCCCTTCTTGCGAACATGCTCTTGCGACTCCACACAAATCAGTTCAATGCACGGTTGGCAATGCGTACTCACCAATGCTTTTGAATTTCTCCCCCTGGTGTTTGTGGGGGAACAGGAACAGGTGGTAGCGGGGGTGGTCACGGGGAACGCGCTGCGCTAGCCTGTCGACCGTGATGTTGTCGCGCACTTCCAGGTTGAATTTCTTCCTTGGCTGGGTCTATGCTCTGCAATGATGAAAAACAGCAGTGTGGCATTTAGTTATTTATTACAATAACTGCAGTGTCATTACAGCATCATGGCAGAAAGAGTAACGAAACATGATACAGTAGGATGGAAAGTTGGGCTAGTAAGCATATTTGCATGAGGAAAGGGAAAAGCACAAAAAAATGTAGACAAAACGGAAGAATGTAGTGACCAGGATGCTTCTCTGGAAGACACTAGATGTTGGCCCACAAAGCAGCAGCCGGACAGTTGCATTGAACCACCAGATGAAATTTCGAAGACCGTCCCTAGACAGAAGAAAGTAAAGAAAAACGACCTAAAATAAAGCTGCTTTGGCACTACACGCCTGGACTGGAATGGGCAAAACAATGAAATGCTGCACCCTGGGTTAGCTGTCTGATGACCACAGGGCCAGGAGCGGCAGTTGGAGGAGAGCCATGCTCAAGTTTGGATCGGGCGGGTGCTAACGGGCCCACAACTTTGCACGAGGTCAAGTGTCGTCATCACCAACTCCACCGGTCACAGCTGTTGTCGCTGTTAATTGTGAGCATCAGACCACAACGGAAAAACCATGGAGTAACAGACATCGCCGCACTGCGTCGGATGATGGACGATAATCTGAAAGCTACCATTTTTGGATGTCCGACATATTCTTTAACCTTAGAAGTTTTATGTTTTCAATAAATTGAGTTGTTTTATTTTATTTGTTTTCTGTCACTTGCTGTCTTTATAAATTCTTTATGTTCATTATGAAAGGTCAATTATACATTTGAGTTGTGTATTTGCATGTGGTGTCTCTTGTCCATTGTCTTCACGTAGCACACCTGCAGGCGTGACACAAAAGTACCTCACAAGGGAACTTAGAATAGCACACGTCCCGTGTTCTAAGTCCTTCCCACATTGTCTACATTTTTCGCACTGCTCTATTTCATCATCACGGAAATATGACACTGCACTTCAGAAACACAAGAACCTGGGTTAATTCATTCTGCATATTCACCTCTCAAATTTACAAAAAAAGAATGACAGTACCGGTTCGTTTGTAGATTTAGGCTGCTAAGAAACTGAACAGAAGTTATACAGATGCTTTCATGGAACTCTCACATTCCTATGGATTTCCAAAGAATGCAGAACATAATCTTGCAAGATACTGAAATTAATGGGTCAACAATAATTTGTCTGGTTGCGAGAAGGCATGATGAAGAAATGAAACACAGGAAAACGTTGACCTAGATTAAGAAGGTTTTAGAACTTTCTAAGACATTTTGGCATCCATACCAAAGCCTTCACTTCTACTTTGTATTTCTTTCTGAAGTTCTTGGCCCCTCTAGGTGAATGAAAACATCTGAAAATCCTGAAATAAAAATTCAGAAAGAACTAGAAGCATTGACCAAACTGACCATTCTCATTAGCAAGTTTTAGCACGGAGAGATGGGCAGCAAACTGGAGTCGTGGGTGGCATTTCCCTACATCCACCGCGGAGGAAAACTCTTGACGTGTGACTAAATATATTAGTGCACATGTGTTGTGGCATCTCACTCCCATCAGAATGCTGCTGCCGCAGCAGACACGGGACTCGTTGCCTTGAGCTCAGCAGCGCAATGCCATTGGCCACTAACCTTACTGTGCGACATTGTAATTGAATAAAGTTTATTATATCGTAAAGTACTGCATAAGCATACAGTTTTGCACAAGCGCACCATATTAACATTTCCGGAAACTTCAGATTTCTCAAGAGGATATGTCAAGTGCCCACCTCTCCAAAGTGCCAGCATCAGCTGAAATATTCACCCTATTGCGGTCGTTACGAGACCACTAGGAGCAATGACGAGAATATTCAATAAATTGTGGTGGGGAGGGAAAGACCCCTTTTCCTTTCCAACTATGAACAGTTCTTGAAAGGAACCCCAGGGTTCGCAGGGTTTTCTTGATGAAGCGTGCCCGCAGCTGCTGTGTGCGAAGAGATGGTCATGCGATCCTGCAAGGGGTGTGGGATCAGTGTCCCATTGGACAGCAGCGAGAACGGGTGCTTGCATAACCAACTTGCAGGCATCAACTTGAGCCTGTGGTCTGTTCAAGTCTCGCGAGTATCAGCAACGAATGCACTACCCTCCTTTTGCACCGACCCAAGAAGATTCGTTCTCTCGGTTCAGTGGTGATGAGTACGCATTAGTGTACTCCGTGATATATATTTTTAAAATAAAAAGATTCTTTGCTCGATTCTGAGGCCACCATAGTGCCGCCTCAGAGCTTTCCGTTCGCAGCCATCTTGGCTTTTGCTGCTTCGATTGGACAAGTGCCCATATCTAGATTGAAAGCGATTTGCAGTGAAAGTGAGAGGGCGCTTCCGCAGCATTACACGGCAATAATAATTGATCATTGTTATATATAACATGGACGACCAATAAAAGAGGCCAGCTCTTACCAACTGAACGTAGGAGATGGTCCCGCTCTTGATGTCGAAGAGCGCTTCCACTGCGTCGTCCGAAATAGGGAAACTGCAGGCCGCGGAGAGTCTGGTGTCCGCGAGTCTACACCGGCAGTTTCCGTCGCCTCACCGAGGCGGATGTGACGCAGCTCCTTCTCTGCCTGCGTCAGCGGAGCGGGCGACATCTCGTGCTCTGATGCCAGCACCCGTCGCACCCCTTGAAGACGCATCTCGTCACGCGAAGTGCCAAACAGCTCGTGTGTGATGTTGCCACCGCCAAACTCCTTCTTCAGGGTCGCTTTGGTCGATGCGTACAACATCTTCTGGCGCACCTGTGCAATTGTGAATCACAGTAATGAAAAATTGGATCACCCGTCTCGGTAACATGTGCCACAAGTGGTGTGGCTAAAAAAGGCAGGCTGGTCAAGTTTCAGTAGCTAATATATTGGCTTCTTTATTTCAACAGAAGAGGCTTAATAACAATCTCTCATTGTAGGTGCCATAATAATGGTACATCCACTGTCTTTTACCGAGAGTCGAACACTAATACGCACAAGCAAAGCAAAGTTCATAGTAATATTCACTATAATAAACAAAAGATTACTGATCTGATTCAGAAGAATTCACTCAAGAGAACATGTGGCAAGTACAGAATCAAGGCTGAGCAGCAATGAACTACAGTAGCATCTTAGTGATATGAATCTAAAGGGGGAGCGAAAATATTTGTATCACCCAAAATTTCGTGTCACCAAAAAAACTACCAAAATCCATTTACAAACCACGATATACACACAAAACATTTATTTCTGCCAAAAGAACTCGCATGAGTACGTCTTAATGGAGCACTCGTGAACAGATTAATAAGGGACAGCCCTAGCTGGCTGCCACAAACGCAGAGTCTAAGATTCGTGTGAGGCCAACATTAAACTATGTATTGTGGTGAAACAGCGCAGACGACGGGAGGACGAAGGAATTTACAAGGACGCAGTGCTGACGATGTTCATGAACCAACTAGCCCACCTAAGAACCCTAGGTGCAACTTAAACTAAGTGTCGAAGTCCACTTCACCATAGCCATAAGCGAAAGACAGCAATGCTGAAATGCTTCGTGCCATTTTTTACGACCTTATTGCCTTTAACCACAACATTTTGAATGCTCAGAGCAAACGAACTCGCTATAGCTTTTACTTGCCAACACTAACTAAGTGCTGCTTTTTATGTAATGGCAAAAGCACTAGGAAGCCAGCCCATCCATGGTGTGCGAACAAGAGGTAAAGCACCATCGACAATCTGAGCTCCCCCTTGGCCAGTTTGGAAAGCTACAGTCACCCCCCAAATAAAAAGCCAAATTGGCCTCACAACATCGGGTTTTGCTTTCAAACAAATCTTTGTCAGAGAGTTGTCTTTATTGCCTAAGTATTACTTTTACATAGCCATAGATTTCTGTTCATGCCTACATTTGAAAATTTTCTCATTTGCACTCTGTACTTGGCACTGATTATAGCTGGCAAAGAATTATTCAGAACGCATTACCTTTGGCAGAGCTTTCATATACAATGGCCCCAAAGTGAATAGAAGGCAAGTTATTGCACTACTTGGGGAGGTTCTTGGTTGACCTCTGTTCGGCCTGTTTGCTAGCTGAAAACCTGACAGCTTCCAGAAAGCTGCATTTATTTGAATCCACAATTATTTTGAACAGTGCTTTATTTGAATCTTCCCACGTTCACGACCTCTACGGACGCACTGGCTGCCGACTTTTCTTCTCTGCACAACTACACAGTAAAGCAACAAACGGCATCTGAATATCCTCGTGGCAAAAAAACATACGTCAATAAGAGCCCACTTCCTATAATGAAGATTCTTTTTTGTGGTTTCTAGTTTGGGCACCCTTGCTCGGTTGGCCTCACGAGCAATGTGTGGTTAAGTACTGGTCTGCGGCATATTGCACTGGTACCTCTAGGGTCACCCCTATCGAGCAGGCGCACTGATTCTGCAGGCAAGGTCAGAGCGAAGAGAGTGATCCTAGGGTACGTATAATATGATGCCTAAAATAAATCCAACCAAGGAAGTCGCACATCTGGAAATGTAGTTACCTTCATTATCATCTCTTCTATCTTTTCAGTAATGGAATGTACACTTATAGCAAATATCAAACTTGTAACAAAGGCATCTTTGCATGAGAGGCAACTCGAATATATTGGGGTACGACTGTGATTCGCCCGAAAAATCTGTGATGGCGCTCTCTGCGACATCTTTTTTTTTTTTGCAGCAAGTTGTTTCTAACGTCTAATATGTAGAGACATTCCATGCAGGGTAATGCAACTATCAGTTCATCCCTGATAATAAATCGGAGCAAATGATTCAATTTGTACACCCCATTATGACGTTCACATTTTTCTGGCCCTTACATGCACTCATGCCTGGTTGCCACGCTGCTTAAACTGTGTTTACTGGGCAATATCATGGCACACCAAGTGTAGACAGATTGATGTAAGATTCCAGAGCTTGGCAGCACTGCCTGCAAATCGAAAGTTGAAGTTGATAGCATATTTACGGTGACCACTCACGGGCGAGTCGTCGGGCGACCAGCTGATGAACAGCCAGTCGTATCCATTCGGGCAGGTGGAGTCGAGGCGATAGAAGAGGTAGCACGGCTGACCACGTTCGAGCAGTGGCAACACCAGGGTGTCATAGTCTGCAGCAGGAGCAAAAGAAACAAAATGACACAAACTGACGAGGACATGTCCAAGCTATGACCGAAGTCATCACGTTGCTTAAGGAATTCCAAAATTGAGCGCAATTGTGCTGCTTCTCAACACTTGAAGGGACAATCACCCAATTCTCAAGCAGTATTTTTTCCTGCATGATTGAGAGCCTGACAACTTCAGTATCTATAGTCACAGCAGTTCACTTAAAAAAATGTCTGAAAGTTTATATAGCACGACTTTTCAATCTGAAAGATCTGGTCTGTGTTTAGATGCCAGTAGCCGCGAAAACTGTATAGATGGTGACAGTGTGTGACAGGGCCGAGTTTATTCAACCACATGGCAGGTACAGCACTCACGAATTTATATGCGACATTTTTCTTAGTATGAAACTGCTATGAGCGAATGCGTGTGATAACAGCATCATGTTGCTGCAAATATGGTCGCTAAAACTTATATTGCCACTGATGTATGTGTTCGAGCCAGATTTACGCCGACATGACACAAACTTTAGACTCTGGAAAGAAAAGCATTTGCATGTGATCCCAAGTTTGGCAGATGCGGAACTAGGGATCATCACATACACATGAACATTCACACGACACATGGGGATCACATACACACACATGGACAGTTTTGGCAGATGCCAAACTGGGGATCAAAACTCGACACTGCATGACCTCACAGCAGCTCTGCCTTAGGCCAGATTCCCGCATCCGTCAAATGCCCCGTCCCATCAACATTATGTCGCCACTATCCATCATGAGACAACATTTTTTCTGTGGTTTCTTTTTCATGAAATGGCATACACTACCAGGGTACACTGTCCCATGCATAGAGTTTCCTACTATTACCTAGAAGGAACTCAGGCGCTGTGATTTTTCAGCCACCATGGGAATGATGGGTAGTACACGGATTTGCCTAATCTTCGTGCTTGCGGCTTCTAATGCACTTGTGGCTTTGTTTATTGTTGAGTTTTGGCGTTTGTTTCGGTCAGAAGAATGGATCGTTGTGCACTTCATGAGCCGATTTAAATTGGTGAGCCTGAAAGGTTAAGGTGGTGAAGTGGAAATGCTAAATTTCATCTTGCGACAAAGCAGCTCCATGCCACATGGAGCCAAACAAACGAAGCTACGACAAAGCCGTGTACAACCCATAATTCCCATGCTGGCTGAAGCACCATGCGTCGCAGCTCCCATAGACACTAGCGCCAGAGTTTCCTCTAGTGCATTATTAGGAAACTAAGGTTCCATGACCGCATGAGGCTTTTGATGCGATGGCGCCCGGGCGGAGCGTTTGATGGCCAAAGAAATCGGGTCATACAGTAGCAATCTTTGTAAAGCTTGCCTTAATCTCGGTGAGAAGATGACCAAAGGGTTTTCTGAAAATGTTAAATTAGATAATTCAGTCTGACTGCATTTTCACGTTTAAGGCGTGGGTTACAATACTGGCGTCATTCAAATATCATAAAATGACTGCGCAGTAGGTGGCAAATTTAAAAAAAGAAAAACAAAGACCTGAAGAGGTCAAGAAGGTCACAGATCAGTGTTTAATCCTGGACACCTAATCTATTGCTAGCTTATCCAAGCGTGATGTGCGGCCTTACCTTTCTCCCAGTTGTCCTTCGGTGGCTTCTGATCAACAAGTGTTAGTTCCTCTGCAAATAAAGCAAAATATGATGGAGCTGGCGGCCAGGAAATGAAATAGCGGGCAAGCAGAGCTGAATAAAGTTTCAGCAATTTTTCTAACAAGTCGCGATACTTGCCTTCGACGATTGAGACTTTGAAGACGCGGACGCTGCCTTTGCGACACTTGCCGAAAAACTGCTTCAACTCGGCGTTCGCTGAAACGGGACAAAATACGCCGTAAATTGCATTTCTAGTGACAGTACTAACAACAGCTAGTCATTGTTTACACCAGGCGGGCCGCCGAAGTCGTGCATATTAACCCGGGAAGTGTCGTGCGGAAAATTGAAGCAGGTGCGTCCGCCGTGGCCAGTCGCAAGCAAAATGCTGTTTCGTACCGGCGATACATCATCTGCCGGACCTCGGAATCACAATAGCTTGTGGCGCACGCTCGTCCCACAAGCTATCGAAGCCCAACTGTGTTTAGCGGCGCTGTTATGTCGCCGGCGCCGTGGATTATGCAGTGTAGTACGTCAATACGTAACAACATCCGCAAGTTAGTTTATGCAACTCTGCCACCGTGTTCCTTGTGCTAGGCAGTCGGGACGCACATGCGAAAAAAGTGACATGAAGATAACGAAGCCAAAGAAGGTATAGCGGACGTTAATTAAACTGTCTTAAGTGTATTGTAGCAACAGTGACATAAATGTGAAGAAAGTGAACTGGACGAAAAGACAACTTGCCGCCGGCAGGGACCGAACCTTCAACCTTCGGATAACGCGCCCGATCGGGCCCGTAATCCGGAGGTTGCAGGTTCGGTCCCCTATACCTTCGTTGCCTTGGTTACGTGCTGGTTCTCATTAATGTTGTGCCAAACAAAACGATGTAATGCCTTTGCCCCATGCACATTTCACCGGCTGACCCCGGTTTGTTTCGGCGGCTCCGAAAAGCGGTCGCTTTACTTACCTTGTATACCGGTTTGGTGAGACATCCTGCGTCGCTTGCCTACCAGCCGAGCGGGGTTTTGTTGTTATCGCAGTCTCGCCAACACACCCAGCCGGATATTCAATGCCGCCCCCCTGAAGCAGCTTTCACGCAGCACGTTTCGGTTTACACACACCGATGTCGCGGGTCAAAACGGCCAGGTGCGTGCACTATCGCTGACGCTTCATGCGGAAGGCAACCGACGAGATCGTGCGCGACAGCGACACAACGCAGCAGCTCCGTGACGCGACGTTCAAATCCCACAGCCCCGATCACGACCAGCCGTGCGTAGCCCGACCCCGATCGCTGCCCCGACTGCCCACCTTCGCTTTTGGCTTTTCACCGCTGCGATAAAACCTACCTCCGACGCAATTTCACATTCGACTAAATCATACCGGGGTTGCTCATCATCATCATCGAGAACAAGCGCGGTGAAAACGAACTTCCGTAAACTCGAAGTGTGGTTAGGGTGTCTAGTGTGGTGAACAACCTCAACAGCGCAAACGCTGCTCGACACCCGACTGCCGTCGAACCAAAGAGATCTTTCTTTTCGCAGTAAATGTAGCTTGCTGTCGTATGAACCGAAACCATGTCAGAAGCGATCAGACCAACGGGTGCACTGAAATGCACGGACTGGGTACGCCTACTGGCAGGAACGCTTTCAATTGGGCCAGTTGGTGCATTCTTGTAACTTGATTCATGGCTGCGCTAAAAACACGGACAACAGCGCCCATCATGTGTATGTCTCTTCTGTTGTCCGTGTTTTTAGCGCAGCCATGAATCAAGTTACAAGAATACTGGCAGGAGCGTAGCCAGAAATTTTTTTCGGGGGGGGGGGGGGGGGGGGTTCAATCATACTTTATGTGTGTTCGTGCGTGCGTTTGTATGTGTCCGTGTATATATACGCAAGCAAAATTGAAAAATTTTGCTTGCGTAGGCAGTGGGCAGTGGAGTAGCCCCCCCTTGGCTACTCCACTGCCTACTGGGACACAAGTGTTTCTGATTGCGCCCGCAACCTAAAATGCTAAAGCGCTTGCCCCGCGCTGTGTAGTGTGTTCTACATCCCGTACTTAAGTACTTAATTTGTGCGCTGCAGTTTACCATTGTGTAGAGGAGCGCAGCCCAAAATTTTATTTCAAGGGTAGGGGGGGGGGGGGGGGTGCATGTGTGTATATGTACACAGTACACTCATACATTCGATATACACACATGGAAAATTAAAAAAAAAATGTCGCAAAATGTCGGGGGGGGCCGGGAGAAGTTGATCTCTTCCTCCCCTTCACGGCTGTTGAAGTAGGTGAAAACAATTGTCGCGTCTGGGGCGTATTTATCATCATCATGGGGATTAGGGTGTTCCATCAAAGGAGTACTGGCACGATTTGAAGACATCGCAAAAGGGACATTTGTCGTTTCCTTGGTATGCGGTGTCAATGCTCTCCACACACCGGAGTCAGACAACACGTATAAAATACTTTGTTTTGATTTTAAAGTTTTCGTCACCGAGCATCTGCAAAGCAGCTCCACTGCAATGGACATTATCCCGACGAGTCAAGACAGTTCCCGAGTTTGTGATCTCTGCGTCCTGCATTCAGCCTAAATCGCGAAAATCCTGTCAGAGTCACTGCACGACAATTCCATCATCGTTGTTTACGTGCACCACGAGCAGATGACAGATTGGCCTTTAGTACGTCGCCAGTTGCTGTCTTCCCGCGACGTCACGCTGCTATGACACGTCACTGAGAAGCCGCCCCCTCGATATGGAAACCGAAAGTGTCTTGAGGTAGCGGTAATAAAAATATATTCGATGCATTCCCAGGCACCACAATACTCGTTTTAAGTTTCTCGGCACCAGTACTTTTATTTAGAACAACAATCCAAAAATTTTTGAAATTCGTGTTAGACGGGGCAGCCATTGTGCGGTATCGTTTCTTTACAACGGCTGCGCCAATGATTATGAACCAACTAGCCCTGCAACGTATTTTCTTAAAATTCACACATGTGCCGTTGTCGATTAATTGAGCCGTATGGATCAAACTTACATATCGTGATCACTGATTAGAAACACTTGCGTTGCCTGGGGCGTAGTCAGAATTTTTAAGTACGTTGGGACCCGGCTTGTCGTCCGCCCATAGATATCATGTGGCGGGATCACGCTCAAGATCAAGTGGTCAATACAGGCCTAAAATAATGCTAGCAATGCTCAAAACCGGTATAAAAGAAACGAAAAGGTGTAAAATTATGTAAGTAAAAATAACCAAAGGTAATCACAACAATTAACTTAAAATCGCTAAAAACGCTTCGAAAACATGCGGCTGACACCCGCGTCGCGCAAGAGAGGGCGCCACCGCCCCGCCAAGCGCGCTGTTGCTCCTCCCACCGGCGCTTCTCCGGCGCCTTCGTCGCTACATCTGAAGGGGAACGACCCGATGGAACTCGCCGCAAACGACACGTATCTCAACTACCGTAACAAGCAGGAAGTCGATAAAGCAGTGCAAAAAGTAGCGTGCATGTCACACATCGAGTTTGCGAATCTCCCTTAACAAGATTCCGCTCGTGCCGGGGAAACCCTACGTGCTTACCTGAAACATTGACGTCATCGACGTTCTGTACATATATTTACCGTCATTTCGTAACGTTTCGCTCAATAAAAAAATTACAACACTGTCACCTTTTCTCCGCATGCTTCGCATAACATCGATTCCCAAGGTACGTGGAATCTGCCGAATTTTTTATGTTAATAAAAGCAAACTATAGTGCGTTAATCATATAGCGATACTGAGCGCAAATTAAATGTGCACTGATCTAATAGTGAAAGTTGGACATCTCTCTATAGCACACGGTAAAATAGCAACACGTCATGGCTTTCGTGCTTAAGTCGCCTTGGACAAATGCATAAGGGACTCTGCTAGCATATGTCTGCAAGCGTTCTAATTAGAGCGCGAAGTGCGCACCTTATGGGAGAGCGGTCAGCTGTCCCTTGAAATCTTAGGTAACGTACTGCCCAGTTAGTAGTACTACGGCCGCTGCATAAAGAAGGTGTAGCGGCCATGGTAGTACCGCGCATATGGCGAATAAAATATCGAATCTGATAGCTGGCTGTGCGTGGAGCCAGCTTTCGATGTGTTTAGAAAAAGTTTATTCCATCTTAGTACGTAACACACAATAGGAAACAGTGTCTATACATCAAGGACAGTAATGAACACACACGAACGACTAAGCACAATATGCATGAAACGTTATTACAAATATGTCCATGTCCATAGGATATCCGTAACACATGCTACTATGGACTAACACGCACACTTATCACAATTAATATACACAAAATTGACGTGACGACGCATATACAAAATATACATAACTTCACGAGCATGCAAGTATGTATGTACATCAGATGTTATGGCGCAGGCTATTTACATAATTGCATAGTGATGACATGACAGTTCTATTACAAGAACCCACGGATACGGGGACATGCACACAGGGAAAAGTAAATACATACACATTACATACATGCGACAACCACTGTCTGATGACCTGGCTACAGGAACCAGGCCAGATGAAAAAAAATCAGAGCATATCCACGGAGTGAATGATGATGAGTGGGCGAAGTTCCGGAGGTTCATCGGTAAGCCATGAATCTTCCGTGAAATTCGCCCAGTACATCATCAACATCATCAAAGACGTGACAAACAATGTGTGTATATATACAAGAAATTTATATTTTATTCGTGAGCCGTGATTTTCCGTTTTGTTTTCGTTTCTTCGTTGGTCGTGGTTACCGTTTACATAAGCCGTGGCTTCCGTTCCCCCCTTCATTATAACGGCTTTATGGTCGGTGAAATGGAGGGAGAGCGGTTGCTGGATGGGTCGTAGTCGAAAGTTTGCAAAGATGAGATCGATGCAGGTTCCTCGGATGGCGGTTGGTTGCATGTGGTCAAACGATATGCATGTGAGACCATATCGCGATGCCATGTGTTCTATGGCATCGCGATCGTCATCGTCATCAGCGTCATCGTTATGACGCATAGTGGGTACATGGAATGTACTCACATTCCATGTGCTGTGCCGTGATGGCAGCGTCATTGTCATCGCACAGGGGTGGCTACGACGACGACGACGACGATAACGCAGGACGACGCCGGACTAGCCTACGCCCTAAGGAGCTTCGCCCCTAAAACCAGCCGCGCCCGTCCATCGACCATCGACAGGAAACGGCATGACCCCTGCCGTAGAAATTCTTCTTCCCCAAGGAAGAACAATTCCTCCGACAAGAAGGAGAAAAGTTCCGAGTAAAATCGTTCCAAAATCGGTAACAAAGCACGGCGACGATGACCCGCTGCAACGGCCTCGCATCTGTTACGCCACAAACAAAAAGCCCCCCGCTGCAATGAGTAGGCGTGCGAAGCGACTACGCGAGCAACGACCAGAAGTGACGAAACGATTAACTCCTAGGCCACGGAAAGTTGAGTTCACGACTCTCCAAAATATCCTTGCAATTACACATTGCTGTAGCACATGCTCGTTTGACTCTTGCAGTGGGCAATTAGAGCAACCGGAAGATGGGACCATGCTCCACCTCTCCAGTCTGTCTCGTTTTGGGAGCACTCTCCATCCCAGACGCCACATGAAGTCTCGGAGATGGCCAAGCAGAAAGGATGCCGTTATAGCGCTCCACGAGACACGGCTAGAACGTGCTAGACGGGCTGGTGGAACCAGAGGGAGCTGCAAGGCCGCCGTTATATCTACAACACGGTTTTCTATAGTATGTCTACGTCAGGAGAAACCTGCTGTGCGTGACGATAAAATGCTACAGCCGTGTAGTAAAATGCAGGCACGTTAAGAACTTGCGGTGCGCAATTAAGCCGTGCTTCCGGTAACAAATAGTGTATCTTAGTGCCTAAGAAGTAGCAGGCAAGATCACGCGCGGGACACTGATCACCGCGTAACAAGCGAAGCAAGAATCGTAGAGCAAGCAGCCGGCAGCGAACAGACACGGATGGGAACGCGAATCCATCGCTGTTGCGTGGTTGCGCCAGCGCAGCGCGGCAGACCAGCTCAGTTCCACCAGACCAGAAAAATGAGCCAAGAAGGGATTGCATCGACCTAGTTACTCGCGGTGGGGTTGTACAACATGAGAAACACCATGCAGGGCCGCAAAATACAGTCTGTGCTAAGTATCGTCTTTCCAACAGAGGTAAATCGTACTCTCGCGCTTCCCGGACATGTTTTACTTCTTCGAGTATTGAAACTTACGCGGAGGCTGATATGCCGTAGCATAGGCGTGCGCAGGGTTCCCCTTCAGGGGGGGGGGGGGGGCGAAGGCTCGTCGCAGCGCCCCCTTCGCTATTAAGTCAATGTATGGGGCAGACTTCGCCCCCCCCCCCCCCCTTCATAGGTCATTAGGGGGGGGGGGGCGCCCCCCTTTGCCCCCCCTCGTGCGCACGCCTATGTGCCGTAGTAAGTATAATGAAGTACCAAAATGCGAATAGAGTCGTGTTTCTGAAGAAGGAAAAAAGGACTTAGGCAGGTGTTAGGGGAACCAATGAACAAACGTCGACATTTCGAAAAATTTAGCGCGGCACTTGAAATATTCCCATACTCAGCAAAAAGACGTAGGCTACGGGATAGGCTGTCCTCGTTCTTCAAATAGAATGTGATGTCATCGGCGAAGGCTGTCACCTTCATCGCACCACTTCCAGGTAGTGGGAGGCCTCGAAAGTATGGGTAGTGAGCGCAGGAATGGTTCGAGACTAAGCACAAAAAGCACTGGAGACAGAGGACACCCTTGGCGCACTCCGCGGGTAACAAGACATGGGGCACTTTCATAGCCATCAAAACAACGAGCTGTGTGTATTTCTGTATGCGTTTCTGAGAAGCTCAACGAAGTTTTGCGAGAAGCCAAACGCCGCCATTACGCAAAACATGTAGTTGTGCTCAAGGCGATCGAATGCCTTTTCTTGATCAAGGGAAACCAAGAGCCCACGTGCTGATCTCGCTATCGTGTACGCAATGATGTCACGCGTAACAAAGGAGAGACTATCAATTTCTCTTCCAGGGATCGAGCACGCCTGATGATGTCCTATTAAGGAAGGCATCAGGCTTCTCAAACGCCGAGTGACAACAACAGCTGCAAAGGTTTTGTAATCGACGTTGAGAAGCGTAATTGGTTTCCATTCCTCCGGGAGAACTGACGGTTGGCCATGTTTAGGTATTAACACAATAGGACCATCGTGAAAGCTATCCGGGAAATCAAAGTTCTCAAAGAAGTGGCAATTAACAGAGGTGAAAGTGACACCAATGTCATCTCAAAATGTTAAATAAAACTCAACGGGCAACCCGTCCGGCCCAGGAGCTGAACCACGCTTCATAGAAGACAATGCCTCTTTCACCTGATCAGCTGATGGACTTGCACAAAGTTGTGCAGCTACCTCTGGTGGAAGCTGAGGCAGACCACTTAGCATTGTTAATGTCTCGGTGGTACCATGATTCGTTGACATAGTCGTACGAGCCATGTTTTCGAAATGAGTTAAGAAAAGTGATCGATCACACGCATTTGGTGACACAATGGGAAGGGCCCTGGCGGCTTGGGTAATCAACGGACTCGACTTTCTGAGAAGTGAGCTTCTCGCAAGGCGCAGAACTTCGGGCTGAACACATAGACTACGTCTGCAACGCCAAGCAGCCGCCGACAACGATTCTGCTGCAATTAGGCGTTGGAAACGTCTCCGTAGATCTCGCTGCCATGCGCGCATCAAAGGAGTTAGTCGATCGACCCGAAGAGCAAAGCGTAGCTTTGTGGCAGTGTCTGCTAGTTCTTCCGACATACGCTGTCTCAAGCACGCCCTTCGACTGAGCAGTGTAGACGCCACTGTTCCTTGAGCGCGTTCCCACGATTCTGGACTGGATCCAAAAAGGGAGGCGCGCAAGACTCTCGACACACTGGAGCCCGAACGCGCGTCATGCAGAACGCTAATGTCAAGACGCCATGGTCTCACTGACAAAGAAACGGGAAAGCAAGTCTCGAGCGCTACTGGTCGAGACATAAACAGGGGATGATGGCAATGGTAACACATATAGCATCGCGACACATGAGAAGCTAGCGCAGTTGGTACGTAGAAGTGATCCAGCCTAAAGAGAAGTGCTGGACAAGGCGACGCAACTCGCGTGCGTTCCAGTCAGGTCGACCCCATCCCGGGCCCTGCACGTCAGCTCGCGTATCTAATACACAATCAAAATCTCCGGTGAGTGTTACATGCCGACCGTCAAGAAACTACACGTCCAGGTCACGGAAAAAATCATTAGAATTGGCTGCTTGAGCTGGCCCAGAATGTGCTACCTGAAATACACAGAATGTGTAACCTGAATGGCGATAGGACGCAGTCGAAAGCCAGTACCCGGCCTAGCCCATCATCGAAAACGTGGTGATCTCGCAAGAAAGTTCGGTTAAAAATAATGATTCCAACTCCACTGAAGCGAGGTGTCGCGAAAGAAAACTAGCAGTCCAAGTTGAATGCGCGCTTGAATGCACGAACGTGACCAATGATAAAAAAATTGGTTTCTTGTAAACAAAGAACATCGCAATGTTCTGCGCGCGCTATGCTGATAACCTCGGCTTGTTTTACAAGGTTTCAGAATCCTTGAACGTTTAAAATAATTTTAGGGGCGTAACCGGCAGTATCTCGTGATAATGATGACGATGACGCTGATGACCATGAAGAATAAGCGCGTTCCAGACCACCTCTAGTTCCCATCGTGTGCACCGAGGAAGCAGAGCGTCCCGCAGGCGGTGTGGCCATCTATGTCAAGCAGAACACTATAGTACAATAAGGCCGCCCACCACCACTACAGTCACTAGAGTCATGGCCGAGAGCATAGAGGGACAGCTTAGCAATGGCTAGGCAGGTGGTGTCTGTCGCCCAGGTTGGCTCCATTCCTTGATCTTGCTTGGATGTGCTTGCGGGGGGCTTAGTCCATCCCTCCTTCCCGCGTCCTACACCCCTCCAGAGCATGCGTGTCCCCTCCCCCCTCTCTCTCCTCTCCAACGCTCACCCCCCTTTCTCTCGTCTAGGAATCCTCTACTGTACGGAGCAGCGCGCGCGTCCCCTCTCTCTCCTCTCCTACGCTCACCCCCCTTTCTCTCCTCTAGGAATCCTCTACTCTACGGAGCGGCGTTCCACATCCCCACAGCGGATGTGCCTCCTCTCTCTCCTCTACGCTCTCTCCCCTCTAGGAATCCTCTACGGAGCCATATAAGAACCCTTATCCCTTCACTTCACCGACCATAAAGCCGTTATAATGAAGGGGGGACCGGAAGCCACGTCTAGCTACCATTTACAAATAAATAAAATTTCTTTTATATATACACACAGTGTTTGTCACGTCTTTGAGGATGTACTGGACGAAAATTCACGGTTTACCGATGAACCTCCAGAGCTTCGCCCACTCATCATCATTCACTCCGTGGATATGCTGTGATTTTTTTAAGATGTCGGCCATATTGAAATAGAGTAACCTTACGGACCTGGTCGCGTAGTCCAATTCGGCACCGCGCGGCGTCCGGGGGACATGCAGTGCACACGTTACACAACACATTTCGGCCCTCTAGAAGAGGGTCAAGGTTTCTTCGGCTGCTGGGACTCGGAGCGGCTATCCTGAGTGCCGTCCGAGCTGGTGCCAGCCGTGTGCGCACGCTTAACTTCTCGCGGGGCAAGTATCTCCACGTCACATTCGTCTAGGCTAGGTGACAGCTCGATGCTACTGTCCACTCCAAGGCTGAAGCTGCTTTCCGACGATTCAGGTAGCGGTATGGTTGCCGGGTGAATGTTGTCTCCACCAACGACTTTGACATCTGGCTGTTTGTCGCGGCGCGTCAGTAAAGAGTTCCCATGGCTAGGTCACTCTACCCATGGTGGCTTGCAACTTGCTCGAGGAAGTCGCGAGCCTGGCTTTGAGATGGTAGCGATTTGTTTGGCACGTTAGGCTTTAACCTCGTTTAGAAAAGGTTTATTCCATCGTAAAACCCTACGAGGAGTGATCACGGTCCTTTACATCTCTACCCATGGAGCCGACTCGACGTTTGCAGTCGGTGCACAAGGGATCATAAAGGCATGTGAGAAAGTCTGGTGTGAAGCCTTGTTTTGTGAAAGAAAATCGTGCAGGATTATGAAAGCACAACTCCTAAAGCCCTATGGAACGATGCACGCTGAGTAAAGCGCATACTTTTTTATTCAAGCACGTCCGATACAAAGAAGTTGTCGTGCACATGCATGTATTGGTGGTCAGTACTTGATAATCGGGACCATATGAAACCACCGTACAAAAGTAGGCTTGGTGAAACACATAGGTACTTGGAAATGCTTGGAATGCAGAAATGGTTTCCTGAGACGCGCCAACAATTACCTCTCCGTGGTGTGGAAGGACATATATTCCAATGTACAGATATCTGTACTTTTGCCACTGTTTCTCAGCAGTAAACACACAAACTTCTTAGCCAATAGTATTATGCAAGATATTTATCGCAGAGCAGTATGATAACTAAAGACTCGTAGATGTTCAAGACTGTTCTTTTCCTTTCTTTGGTGCCCGGAAGTGATCCGACTTCCCTTCAGGTATGCTCGGGCTCGCGTTTGTATGTGCGCGTGTATGCCATAAAATGCCGAGCAAGCGCCCCTCCCCCACCCCCCCTCCCTTACGGTGAAGGATAATCCGACCAGATTTGGGTGGGAGAGTGGGGGGTGCTTGCTCGGTCCCGGACCGGTCATTGGTGCTTATTGGGCGCTTATTTCAGAAAGGGGGGGGGGGGGGGCGCTTGCTCGGCATTTTACGGTATACACATGCAAATTGTAAAAAAATTAGAAGGGAAAGCATTGAACCCCCCAAACTACGTCCTGGCCATGCCATTGTGAGTTTCCCTGGGTTGTCGTCATTGCCCATGCATCAAAGGCAAGCCACTCTTGCGTACGCCAACACCACCTAGACCTAGGCTGAAGGTTGTGCGTTCTTTTGTACTCTCCTGGTGTGTTTTTTCTTTTTTCTTTTTGTTCGCCAGTCGGCTTATACTACTAAGGAATTGGCTCGACACTTGGAGGCTCCTCTATAAATACTCTCAGGCTTTTCAAATAGCTTGTGTACTAGGAAACACAAAGTCCATAATTTTTAAGGCGACAGCCTTAGATGTCCCGTGAAATGCGAAAATTGACAGGTGTCCCGCGTCGGCGTCGACGGCGTCAACACGAGTGAAGCAATAAATGGCTGCAGCTTAATTAGCTCGGCTAGGCCCAGTTATGCAAGCGAAGGCTTTAAAGGGGCCCTCCAACACTTTTCAAGACCTCATTGTTTTACATATTTGACTAGCGGGTTGTGTAGACGGACGGCTGAAGAAATTAGCGCAGCAAAAATGGCAGTGATAGGGGCACGCATTCCGAAGTTATTCAGCCTCGAAAATTCAAAATACAATAAAATGGACGCCTGCACTCAACTCGATTTTTGGCGGGGTCACCTGACCACGTTTCCCTCGCCCTGTGACGTCGGATGATTCGCCAATGAAATGAACTGAAAGCTCTTACGTACCGGAAGCTTGCATGCCATATTACCCGTTAATTCCAACGTATTGAGACGCCGTTGCGAAGGTAATAAAAATGTGGTACTTAAAAAGAGTGAACCGCACATGCGAAACAAGGCAGCTCGCGAACGCCTCTATAATAATTTTTTTTTGTGGTTTTAGTGATCTATATTGTTGCAACGGCGTCTCTGTCAACGCTCTTACATTCAGTTTCTTCAAACAACGGCGCCTGGACCGTTCCCGGCGCGTCTCCTCCAGTACCGTGGCGTTCTGCACATTCTTTCGCGGCGCTGCAGTTTTCAAGTTAAAAAGTTCGGAGAGCCTTAGTCTATTCCGCGTTCAATGAAAAAGTACGCTAAAGATAAACGAAATCCAATAATATTCTTTATTTTGATGCAACGCCGCAATTACATCTAACATTACATTTATCCAATCACAGGCCTGCGCCATCTATCGTCATTTCCGCCCGCAATAGTTCTGGCGAGCGCCACTACGTGTTGATGCAGTCAGCACCGATGTTTTGAAGCGTTAAAGGGCCCCTTTAAAAGAAAACGAAACGCCCGGCTTGGCCAGGCCTCAAAACCACCAACAGACACGCGCGATGAGCGCGCTCCTTGCGTTTTCGCCTCGGAATCTCGGGTAGGGCGTTCGGAGAGGTCGCCAGACGAGCCGACGAACGCTCTCGATGTAGGCATGGCTGTATACGCTCGTGCACATTTCCTCCATGCTTTTGCACAACTGCAACGCCATCATTGAATTTCGCGCGGCTTGTTACGGGGTAGCCATTCTTCCCTTCAAGACCACGCGGAGATACACAGCGAAACTCGCTCGACTAGGCCAGTAAAGCTTTCGTTTTAGAAATCACCATGTGATGCCGTCACCATATGATGCACACTGAACTCCGAGCGCCATCTGCTACGCTGTTTACTTTATTTATTTATTTATTTATTTATTTATTTATTTATTTATTTATTTATTTATTCATGTGAACATACGGTTAACCCACATTTGTGGGTAACTATAGGCCGGATTTTCAGGCATTAAAAAGCTCGTATTAGGCGCCAAAAATCGGCATGCAGTGGTTGTGCGCTCGAGCCGACGTTTCGACAGGAGGGCTTGTCTTATTCAAGGCTAGAACTGGTTGTCGAAAACGTCGGCTCGAGCACGAAACCCCTGATTACGGATTTTTTCATCGCAAGATTCCACCTTCCCCTTCCTTGCCGTTTTTTGATTATTGAAAATAGGCATTTATAGGGCATTTCTAAGTATTTACGCACGAACACCCAAAATAGGCATATATAGGCACTATAAAAACACTATAAAAGCCCTTCTTAACGTCTAATTCAGGCTGATATATCAAAGCAGCGCGGTAGACATTTGCCTAAAATTTGGCCTCTATAGTCATTACTCCAACATGTCTTTCAGGAATCTTTAAAGGGACACCAAAGAGAAACAATGACTTGGTTTAGATTGGCAAACTGCATTCTGAGAACTCTAATGCCATATGTTTCACTATCATAAGTTCATTATTAAGCGGAGGAAAACCAAGGTTGAAGTTTCATTTTTAAATTTCGCGCCGAAATCTCCGCGCGTGACGTCGAAAATTTCAAAATGTATTTTTCGTATTTTCGCGACATTGACACGATGAAATTTTCTGAAACTTTGTATGTTAGGTCTCTGGCACCCACAGTTGACAATGCACTTCATTTTTATCGATTAGAAGCTACGTAGGACCCAGTAGACGCCTTCAAAATCTGTGACGTCACGGTGTTTGGTGCGGGAATCTCAAGGTGGCGTCTCCACCGACATTTTCTTTTCGCGCGTTTTCTCGCTTACCAATCGTCGTGTCGCGGTAAGAGTGGTGTTTTCGGGATTGTGAAATTGTACTTTACTAATGCGCGAAAAATCGTTTCGCTCTTTAGTGTCCCTTTAAGTAAACAGCGCCGTAAAAGGGAGTACAACGGAGAGATGGTCAAGAGTATGCGCATACGCGCTATGCGCAGCCAATTGCAAGTGCCCTCGGCTGTGCTGTTCTGCTAGGCGCATTCGATACCGGTGGTTTCTGCTGAGTTATCAGTCCCTTTTGTTTTCTCTTTAAAGCGCAGCTCTTAGACGCCCATTCCTGCGTTGAGTGTCGTCGTCGTCGGTGGCCGTAACCGATAGACATGGAAAAAAAAAGAGAAAAAAAATACCCAGGATCGAATGGGATTCGAACCATGGGCCCTCTGCGTGGCAATTCGAGTATTCTACCACAGAGTGACGCCGGTGCTTGAAACTCATTTGCAAGGACACTATACACGCAAAGCCAGCCCCATAATAGGTAGGGGGGGGGGGGGGCGATAGGGGGGCGCAAAGTCAGCCCCATACATTGACATAATAGGAAGGGGGGGGGCGCTGCGACGAACCTTCGCCCCCCACTGAAAGGGAACCCTGCGCACGCTTATGCTTACACATGTGTAGCGGGTACCTCCATTATCCGCAGAAGGACGAATAATGGCGTAGTGGGTGCCGTCCTACTTCACAAAAATTATGATTTATGCCGTAGTCGATACCTTGCGGATGGCCAAAACTTCAAACACAGTTGGCCTTCCCCAACACGAAGCATTGCTCAGAATTAACACTAGGCAGTGTCGTAATCGTCGGGGAATTTTTGTTATGTTAGGGTGCTACAATTTGGAATATGTTCTAGTAACAAGAATATAAGACACCCTGAAATTCTCATAAAAAAAAAGTGCAGCAGTTCAAAAGTTGACTCTTCAGCCTCTTTCAAACCAGCGCTTGGCGCGATGACTCAGAAAATAATAACATAAGGTGCGAAGTATATCCTTGAGACAGATTTCATGTTGACGGATCGAAGAAAAATTAACGCACCGCCCACGCCTATCTTTCCGCTTTTGGGATATGCAGCAATCAGTCAAGTAGTCCCTCGCACTACTGGTGTAGAGTGGAATTTCGTTGATACGTTTTTCACGGGAACCGGAAAATAAAACGTATTATGCAAAAATTTTATTAACTGAAGAGGTTAGAAACAGGAAGAAAATATGCACACTCCTTCAGCAACTCACTTTCATTGAGCAACATTGAAGCTGGTGGTAAATTTTCCGCTGCACTTTGTTCTTTTCAACAGGAGTAAATTCTTCTGAAACGTAAAAAAGGAAAGCTAGTATACTTGAAAATAAACGTAGGATTTCTGAATATGTCGGTCAAGATCCTCTTTCGCGGTCGTATTATCCTTACATTCAGGCCCGTAGCCAGAATTTTTTTTCGGAGGGGGGGGGGGGCACCTGTTGAAAACCTTGAGAACCACCTATTTTTATTATTTATTCTCGCTAAAACACCCTCTCCACCCGAATTTCGGGAAAGGGAAAGCCCCCCCCCCCCCCCCCCCCGTCTACGGGCTTGCTCAGATTATTATTATCCTTAGTATCGTATTATCCTTGTTATCCTTACTTCTTACAGGAACCGTTTTGCATGTGCAGTAGGAGTGACCACGTTTTGCTCTGTCATATATCTTGTAATTTTCTGTCTTCTGTTTATTCATGAACGGCCGGTATTTATTCTGCGCAACTACTGAATAAACTTTAGTAGTTCGAGCGCCTTGTGCACGTGTCGTGCCTCCTCGTCTGGTGCCTTGTTTTCGCTGGCACTTGGCTTACTGCAAGTGTGAACCAACTAGCCCAGAGGTACATCTTGAGATCTTGACGTATTATCTGATTTAGGGCAAAAATGCGACCGCATTAAACGCGTGAAAATACGTTATTTTCAAGAGACGTCGTCGGCCTGGAATGAAGAGAAAAACGTAATATGCAGAATCCTATCAACGTGATTCCTCTGTAAATGCTAAGTCAGGAGACACGATCATGGTGGTAGCATGCGGAACTCGCCTGAGTCGATGCTTTTAGACAGGCTTTTTGATCTCACCAGCTAATGGCACAGCGCATGTGCTTCTTCAGATCGGCATCGTAAGTTGGACCCTTTAGGCGTGTGTAAACACCCCTACCTCCATGCCGCATGCCGTTCTCACGCTTCGGCGCTTCGTAGTCAGCCGTGTCGAGCGCCAACACGTCTTTCAAGGCCTGCGGTTCCGCTTTATTGTTCACTTTTGTTTTCGTTTCTACCTCGGCTGATGTTGTGTAGCTGCTTTCTGTTTTGCATCCAATGCATGACGCGACACTTCGAGTTCTCTTTATTGTTGCGGACGTCCACTTACATTTGTAACAGGCTCGAAAGCAGCTTCTTTGTAATTCTATCGACCATATAATTCACTGCCAAAAGCGATAACAAAGTTTAAAGAAATAATCAGGAAAAGACCGGAGGAGGGTGTCGGGGCAGTGCTGCTCGATTGCAATTTTTGAATACCACGACTCGCTTACAGCACGTAACAGCGTGTCTGACTTGTACAATTAGTGTATGACTTTTAAATGCAGCACGCACACGGACGACTGACGATACAAAAAGGAACAGAGGAACATCGACTCGCATCTGCATTTTTTTTCCGGAAGAGGTGACACACGTGTACAATTTATGTCCATGGACAGACTGTGCACGAGTTTGCTTTTGTCATTTGATGTCGAAATGCACATTACTATTGCACATTACTAAACGCTTGCGCTGTTCATCTTTTGCCGAGTTTAATCACTAATTGCGCTGTGCCGTCACCCATTTTGGGGGGCACGAGCAGCGACGGACACTCTTGTTGCTCTTCCGAGCACTTCCGGTCTGGCTATAGTTTGCTTCCGGTTTTCCGAATATACAGAAAAACGTATGGTAGAAAAATAAAACTGGTACGTAGTCGATGCTGCTGTTTCAAGTATTTCATACATATAATATCGTAGCATTGTGGCATTAGTTTACTCAGATGAGTACTGACGCAAAATTTCTATATCTCCGGCTTGTTGCCCTAAATGAAAACTCGGGTGTCGAGTGCCCTAAAAATGGTGTCGTAGTGTTTGGGAATACGTTGCATATATTTTTTAATTCCCTACACCATAAAAACGCTTATCGGTTTTGGTATCAAATGGGTGGCTTCGCAGTGACGTGTCAACACAATTCTGACGTCACGGGAAGACTGTAACTCAGGAAATACTAGCACCAGCTCTGCCATTTGCTTTCAGTCGCATGCGGTTCATGTAAACAACGATGAGAGAATTCTCCAGTGATTCCATCAGCGATTTCTGCGACTTAGGCTGCATGCAGGACTTTGCAAACCCAGTGAACTGTGTTGTCTCGTCGTGATAATGGGCATTGTGGTGGGGCTGGCTTGCTGATGCTGGCTGACGAAGACTTTAATATCAAAGTAAAATATTTATAGTGGATATCATGGAAACGCAAAATGTCCCTTTTCGGATGCCTCAAAATCGTGTCAGTACGCCTTTTAAATGGACACTAAAGAGAAAAATGCTTTTTCGCGTATTAGTAAAGCGCAGTTTCAAAGTCCTGAAAACACCACTCTTACCGCGACACGATGCTTGGTAAGCGAGAAAACGCGCGAAAAGAAAAATGCAGGTGGATACTCCATCTTGAGATTCCCGCACCAAACCCCGTGGCGTCATAGATATTGACGGAGTCTGCAGGGTCCTACGTAGCTTGTAATCGGTTAAAATGAAGTACATTGTAATCTGTGGGTGCCATAGACCTAGCATACGAAGTTTCAGAAAATTTCATCGAGCCCATGTAGCGAAAATACGAAAAATACATTTTGAAATTCGTGACGTCACGCGCGGAGATTTCGTAGCGAAATTTAAAAACCAAACTTCAACCTTGATTTTCTTCGCTAATAATGAATTTATGGAAGTCAAACTTGTGACATTAGAGTTCTCAGAGTAGAGTTTATCAATCTAAACCGAGTCATTGTTTGACTTTGGTGTCCCTTTAAGATAAGGGCCAATGAACTGTCAGAATAATAAATGAAAATTAACTGAATGAGTTCTTTGAAAGAGCGGCGGTTTTCTTATGAGCAACTGGGATCGCTGCGACACCTGGCGGGACAGATCCTAACCACGAGCTTCTTTCTATGCGGCCTCCGAGAACCGTTTCGGCAGTGTAACAACCCAAGGAGTACACCATTGCACACGAACGCCGAGGGGCGAGCGCCACTCTCAGACCGCCTTAAGTCTCTCGTTAAAGTCGCTGCAGTTCCTTTTTTTTTTTTTTTTTTTTTTTTTTGTGGGTGGTATTCTGTGGCCATTGCAGGTCTTCTCCGTACAGAACCTTTAATCTCTGACACGCCGGAGTTAAGCAGATAAATAAAACAGTTCATCGGAGAGAAAGAAAAGAGGTTGCTCTGAACAGGGGCCTCGGCTATGGCTTTAGCTGGTCTGCGCGTGAGGGAATTGAGCACGATATTCTCGTGGAGCTTTGGCAAAACCGAACAATCGAAACCAACATGATCCTCTGTCCTTGCAACTGATGTCGATTATAACCGCTTTG